>VKOC01020506.1:0-56603 GCA_009364415.1 Spea multiplicata
TACAGTAATATAACCCCCCAGCGCTGTATACAGTAAAGCCGCCGTTGCTGTCAGTCATGTGATATTTTGGGTGACTTTCCCGGCTCAAACACCACACTGAGCTGATGCTTTATGGCAATGCTAATGACGTCCGTTCCTCCATAGACTTTCATTAGTCAGAGAGTCTTGCTGGGTGATTAAGACTGAGCCATTCTATTGTCCCCCACAGGCAGTATGATAAGAGAAGTCAGGTGGGGCGCCAGTTCAGTAGAATCAGTAGATCAGGGGTCAGATAACAGAGCGAGAATCATACAAAGGGCTGATATGCAGCTGCCTGAAAACTTTATATTATGGGGCAAAAACCACAACTGGGGTAAGTAATTAGTATTATTGTCTTATTTTTGCTCCTTTCTGATTTATGCCCGGGGCAGCCGGCAGGTAGAGATCTATGGCCTGTATAGCCTGTCCTGTTCTCTACCGGCACGCACCATGATGGCGTCTGACCATACATGAGGCGCACGCTGCAGAGACCGTTCATGTCACTTCTGCTTCTGGCGGTGAAGTCACGCATCAGAAAATTAACCAAACGTTTGAGGTTTTAACTTAAAACAAACATGAATACGAGCAAAACTGCCCCTGAGCCAGAGAGGAACATCTCTATGCAAAAGAGAAGCTTCCTTCCGGCTCTGATCCCTGCCTGTGGCAAAATCGGGACTGCCCCATGCAGATCAGGACAGTTGGGAGGCATGCATTATTTTCTCTGCTCACCTCGTGTACGTTATAAAGTCATTTTTCAGACACAATTTTTATCAGCTTTTGAGGAAAGTTTTATAAATTCTGATACGAGATGAAAAGGTTTTTTTTTCACGTTTTTCTGTCGGTTCTGTATTTGTGTTTTTCGATGCGACGTCCGGTTTCGGTTTCCTCTGATCTGGAACTTCTCTGAACCCAACAGGAGAGAACTACGAGATCGCGGACGAGGAGAACACGCAGGGTGAGTTACCGAGAGCCGCACGGGTTGTATAGAGTGAGCGAGACGCCGAGTCTCAACAGAAACCTGCTAATAAAATATCAATAAAGGAAGTTATTCAGCAAAAAAATAAATCACTTCCCTTTTTGTGTAAAAAACATCAGAATTTCACATAATATACTCATCGAGTTCGCCTCGTTTCAGATGGAGCCTCATATCTGGAGCCAAACGCAACCGCCGAGGACCAGATTTCTGATGGTGAGAGAGGGATAGAGGGGAGGAAAAAAAGGGGCAAATGCAGTGCGGGGGGCCTCCCAGCAGAGGTGGTAGAGGGTAATACAGCGAGGGTATTAAAATGCATGGGATAGACATACGGCTCCTGAATCTAAGACAAGACCAACGACTGATTAAGGATTGAATCTTTACAGCAGGAGAAACGGGCGGCTAGATGGGCCGAATGGGGCCGATCTGCCGGCAGGATCTGCTTCTGTGTGTTTCTTACGTACCGGTAGCGCTCTATTACCCCGATAATGTTTCAAAAGGCAGTTTTTCCTCCTCGAGAGAAGCCCCACGGGGCAGACACGGCTGCAGTGAAAAGCGAGACAATCATTTAGTTTTCCGTTACCGTCTCTGATGGAAAACGGTTGGGGTCCCCGGTCGGTCGCGTCCTCGCCGTTCCACTGACTCGCTGCTCTTGTCCCCCAACAGGCGGCTGCTACGAGAACCCAGACGCGGAGGACGTGGAAGGTACGTGAATACGAGCCGGAGCTTTCTAGGAACGGATGTCACGGAGCGCGGACGGCTCCTCACTCACCGCATTGTCTTTTTTAGATGGAGAGCACTACGAAAACGCGAGCGAAGCCGTGAAGGAGACATCAGAGGGTAACGAGGCCTTTCCATGATTTTACTCCGTTCAGGGATCACTCACCCTACTCCTCGGATTAATTTAGTCTTCTTCCATGTCCCGTCTTCTTCCGTGTCCCTGTCTCCTTCCGTGTCCCCGTCTCCTTCCGTGTCCCCGTCTCCTTCCGTGTCCCCGTCTCCTTCCGTGTCCCCGTCTTGTTCCGTGTCCCCTGTCTTGTTCCGTGTCCTTGTCTCCTTTTCATCACTTCTCTTGCCTCTTCTTTTTCTTCTGTCTCCTTTCTTCTTCTCCTTGGAATCAGATCCGTGAGCCCTTGCTGTGTCTTCTCGGCCCTCATCAGCTCGTAACTAACAGCCAGCTCCCCATGGGGCACATTCCCTAAACTGTTACCCCCGTGTGGTAGATCACTCCGGGGCAGCTGGATAACTTCCGGGTCCCTGTTTCAGGTTCACAGTCATACGAGGACATGATGGGTTCCATGCGCGTTCCAAACACCAACCACGTGGGTGAAGAGAGGGAGGAAGGTGAGAAGATATTTTGCTTTCTAAGGCTTTTTTTACTTATTGGTGTTTTTTTATTATTTTAGTTTTTGTTGGTTTTTGAAGCGGCTCTCTGAGGGCCAGCAGAGGTTCTTGCAGACGATTTCCACGCCGCAAAAACGAAATATTCAGAGAGAAACAAAATATTTTATTTCTAAAAAAAAAAAGTACCGGTAATTTTAGTTTTAAAATATATTTAATTCTACTTTTCAGTTTTGGTTTAATGATGTCACGGTGACATAAGATAGTGGCCCCTATACCTAAAGAAGAAGTAGCATTCCTAGGCAGATGACGTAAGAAAAGCAAATCAACGTGATCACGAGCTGCTTTACTCGGGGGGGCAGAGACCGATCACCGATACCCTGATAATAATAATAATACCCGATAATAATACTCCATAATAATACCCGATAATAATACTCCATAATAATACCCGATAATATCCCCGCCGTGGCACAGAAGACGGGGGTTATTCTGCTGATTGTGTATTTTATTTGGTGCCGCAGACACGGATTCTTATGAGAACATGCAGACCCCCGCGTACCCTCACTCCCAGCCCACTCATGGAAAGGAAAGACCGGCAGCCACAGAGAACCGGGGGAAGGTGTTCTTTGACGGACCTACTGAGATGTCGGTGGATCAATACCAACCAATCAGCAAGCTCCGTCAGGAGGGTGAGTGCGGACTTCAGCCCACCCTCTGTTCCAGAGCTGGCTAGCAAACACTACGTCTCCAGACAGTATATACCAGACAGACAGACACAGTATATATATATGTACCGGTGTATATATATATATACTGTATATGTAGCGGTTTATGGGACAGGTGTATAGTCGTATTTGAGGTTTACATGGTTTGTGTTCCGCAAGTCCTAGAAATCTAGCAATGAAAAGATTTATGGTCACAAGAGCTGACAATCTCCCCGTTCTCCGATATGAGACGTGATGCTGTTGTCCAAAGGATGATGGGCATTGTTGTTTAATAGCAGACTGTAAGGTTTTCCCCGTTCCCAAAACCTGTGCTTTATTTTTTTCTGTACCGAAAGAACGGAGTAAAGCGGCAGGTAACCCCCGGCGACGGCTGATATTTCTCCTTCTTTCTGACAGACGGAGATTTCTATCTATCTTTTGAAAAGCAGAAGATATTTGCAGGCGCGGAGTGAATGATATCTGCAGATTATTGCGCAGTTTGGTGCAGCGCATCGCGCAGGGTGACATCCATCCAACACGAGCCGCTTCCAATCAACGCAGCCGGCGGAGCGAATAATACAACGAGTGCCGGGAGAATGACTCCCAAAGATAACGAGATCAATCATCACTGACCAATCAGGACCCACTTCCCACACCCCGTTCATCCAATCGAAATGACTTTGCGTTTGATTGTTTTATAGTATTTTTTATGTCAGAAAACTGTTATATTAAGCAAAACAGCCAATAAAATCATCAGGAAACAGCGAAAAGATTCATCACGCCCCACTAAACCTGACCCCGCCTCTTGCCGCAAGCCTCGCCCTTTACATGCCCTGGTTTTAGATTCAGGAGCCGTATGTCTATCCCATGCATGTTTAATACCCTCGCTGTATTACCCTCTACCACCCCTGCTGGGAGGCTGTTCCACTTATCCACCACCCTCTCAGTAATAGCAGTGCATATTGCCATTAACATGTTAGTCTGTTAAATATTTCTTGGAGTCTGTGATTGTTCAGATCATATGATATATATATATTTACAATAAATAACAATAATAATAATAATTAATAATAATAATATATATGTCCCGGTTCTAGAGCATAGAGCTGTCCTAGAGTTGTTCTAGATGTTGTAAGACGTGGTTCTGTTAAGCTTTCTAGGTTCTAGACCTCACAGGTTATTGTTCTACGGATCCGTCTCAGATCTAGCGTTTGTAGATTAGAAGTTAAACCGGGTTCGGTATTCCGTAAATGGATGATTAGAATTAACCCCCAGTGATTACCCCGCCGGGGGGTGGAGTTACCGGGACTGCTGCCTCCTCCGCGCCCCCTGCCGGCTCAGGGACCCAATGACAGAGGAGCTGCTGCAAGACGGAACTACATTTCCCGGCAGGCATCGGTGCAAAGGCGTCGTACTGAGCCCGACCCGTCGCGCCGGTTATGACCTAGATTTTCCCTGTTACCTGGGTTACCGGACGCTGCGGCCTGAATATGGGTCGCGTGATGCTGCTCCTGCTCCTCGGGGTCGCCGTGGGGTCAGAGGTCAGATTGGGGACCGGAGACAGCCGGGCTTCTGGCGGTGAGTGATGTCATTAGTGTGCTCCGTCATTTCTCTCCTGGACCCCTCTGTCCCATTTATCCCAGACCCCCTGCTGCCCCTTTAACCCTCTCAGCCCCTATTTGTTTTGCCCCGCCCCCTTTCCTCCTTTACCTTCCCCATCACCCCTTTTCTCCAATCTCCCATCTTTATTTACCCCAGCAGGCGTTTCCCTTTCTCCCCCTCCTCCCCGGTGCTCCCATCACCCCCCCTTTCCCCCTCTTTGGTCTAACCGCACTGGCATGTAACCGGTTAAAGTGCCCCCCCCACCCCAGTGATGCCCCTGGTCATGGTAAAGATGTTTACCCCACAGAATACTAACGGCTGGTGGGGTCATCTGCGGAAACCGTGACCCAAACTGCCGCACGTTCAGTCCGCTCCTCCTTTACACGCGCGGCTGCCCTGTGGCCCCCGGAATGCGGCCCTTGTCTTTGCCCCGCTCCTGACGTCCTCGCTCTTTCTCTGGCAGCCGTGACGATCTGCACCTGCGATCTCTCCCCTGCGATCTGCGACCTGAACTGCTGCTGCGACCCGGACTGCGAGAGCGGCGACCCCGCCAGCGTCTTCTCGTTCTGCCTGCCCGGGAGCGTCTCGTAAGTCTTCAGCTCGCGTCGGGGCGGCCGGGCGGTCTCTGGGTAAACGGCGCGTTACGGCTGTCTCTTCCCCGCAGGGTGCGCTCGCAGGTCTGTCTGTCCAGCTGGCTGCTTTTCCGCAGTAACTCCCCGTATCCCACCGCGTTGATCCCGGCGTCTCCCCCCCGGACCCCGGAGCTCTTCTGCGTCCTTCCCGCGGACCGTAAGTCTCTCTAATAAAGCCGCCTCTCTTGTCCATGGGTGATGTCTCGTTGGTCTCCCGGTGATCCCCGCTCTCTGTGTCCCCAGCCTCGCTGAATTACTTCATTGCCCCGCAGACTGTGGATGCAACAAATTTCTCCAAACTAGCAGACAAATCCCGGCCGTTCTCCTTCTCTGGCGTCTCCAGCCCCCTCCCGACCTTCCCCGACTTCTACAAGGTAAGTGCTGCGGCGCTCGGACGTTAGAGCGCGACGCTCTGCCTGGCTCCTGACGTTTGCTCTCTGCCCGTAGGCCGATGACCCTATCCTGGCTGTCTCTCGGTCCGGCACCGGCGGGGTCCTGATACAGCCAGCGCCGGTGGGGGCCCAAAACCTCTGCTCCGACAACAACCCTGCAAGTAAGAGAATGCGGAGGGTTCCTGGCTGTCACTCCATGAGATTGCAGTCTCTTTCTTTCACTGTTACTTTTCCTCTAATGCTGTCCCCTCCATGTCCTGCCAACGGTCTCTCCAGTCACCGACACGCGGCCCTCTGGATCACCACGGCTCGCTGTGCTGTGGAGGTGGCTCGCTGTCGCCATGTTTTCTGGACACTCTAGTACGAACGCTCTCTCGTTCTTCTTCTCACTCTCTCTCTCTTTCTTCTCGCTCTTCTGCTCACTCTCTCTCGTTCTTCTGCTCACTCACTCTCTCTCTCTTTCTTCTCGCTCTTCTGCTCACTCTCTCTCGTTCTTCTGCTCACTCTCTCTCTCTCTCTTTCTTCCCGCAGGGTTCCTCCGCTCCAGCAACACCTCCTGCGGGCGAGAAATCCGGAACCTGAGTGACAGCTGCCTGGCAGATCCCTGGCTGAGCGCGCGCCATTATTATGAGAACATCAGCGTGTTCCGGGTAATGGGCAGAGGCGTCTCAAAGGACTCCGGGCGTGAAGGGGTTAAACCTCTTGCATCTACGCCGTTTTAGTGTTTTTTGTGAAGCCCCTAAAACTGAATTAATTTTTTTCTTTCTTTCTCCAAAGGTTCCAAAAGACGTGATAAACGGCACAGCTTTAAAGGTAAGGAGGAGGGAGACGGGGGAGGGGGTGACGGGCGAGAGGTTAGCGAGTCTCTGCCACCCATAGGCACAAATACACCCGAGGCTTGTCTAAAAACCTCGCCAAGCATTAGAAGTAACCGGAGGCGCCTGAAGGAGCCAGAATTAATCCTTCCGTATCTTTACGTTGCTCAGGATTCCTTAGTTTAGAATTTTAACAAAAGGGGGTGGATTTCAGCCAAAAGAGCGATATGAGTGTGGAGCCCGGCAGGTGACCGCTGCCGCCGGGACGATGCCGGATGGAGCCGCGCTCACGCTGACTTTTCCTTATTCAGGTCGAGGTGACCGGGCCGGTGCCAGACAGCCCGACGCTGCAGGGAGGCCGGTGTCACAACGTGGTGTCTCGGGTAACCCTTTAACTCATCGCCTGTTATCCCCCCCCCCCCCGCACCGGCACCGGCACCTGCCGCTCTACCGCTTTCCTTTGTGTTGCAGGTGGTGTACACGGTGCTGTATAACGGGACCCAGGGCATCGCCAACGTGTCCGTCCGCTTCGCCCTGGTCAACGTGTCCGGGCCCCGTCTGCAGCAGGAGTTCACGGTCAACTACCAGGCGAGTTCCCGAGACCGGACACGGACCCCGCGTGATCGGCAGAACGTCTCGCAGGGGGTCCGTGGGGTTACCCCGGCGTCACCCGGTCCGCCTCGCTTCCGAGGAACGTTCTCGAGTTAGACAAAGGCCTTTGTGCTCCTCGTTTAGGAGACAGGCAAACATATTATTTCCAAATAACTGCGGAGTACGCCGTGTCCAGAGAACGCAGCAATAATAATAATTACGCGGTTATAGAGTAATAACGAGCACCCGGAATCTGGGAATTTATCACGCGCTCGGCTTATCGTACGATGAGGTCACCGTGATTACCGGTTAATTTACGTTCTCTTGCAGTCTGCGCCCGGACTCAGCAGGAGCGGAAACCCCGGCTACTTGGCGGGACTCCCTGTGCTGGCGGATTCCGGATCTGTATCCTTTTATATTCTGTGTTCCTAACCCCCCCCCCCGTAAACCTGTTTTTTTTTTGGGGGGGGGGGGGTTGCTGCTGCTGCTTGTGCCCCAAACATACCTTTTCCTGGCTTCCGTCTCCGGCACCGTCCTCCGGCGGGGAGGAAGAACCCGTTAGAATCTCCTGGCGAATGTATCCCAAATGTTCTGCCACGATTCAGATCTTATGACCTCATACGACCCAAACCTTCCTCCAGGACGCAGACAAGAAAAGGGTTTTTGGTGATGCTTTCAGAGATGGCCAAGTATATAACCCAACTGTCCTGAGATAGTTTGGACCAAGACAGAAGTTATTTGTAGCCTTTTCTCGCGCCCCCCCCCCAGCCGCAGAGGGCTGATTTATCTCCCCGTATCTCTCGCTACGATGAGGTCTCTGATCAGCCTCCAGGAGGGTAATGTTCCTCAGGACCTCCTCCGCGTCCATCTTCCGCTCCTTGGCCGTTCAGTTCTAGGTGTTTTGCGTCTTGGTTAGGGTTCCGTGACAGTCCACCAGCTGAGCGCCCCGAGTCCGCAGGGAGACGGTTCGTGCTCTCACCGGCCCGTGCAGTTTGGAGTGAACGCTCTGAGCGGCTGCTCTGTCAGGTAATTTGGCGTCGGGTTCCGTTGGGTTCCGTGTAGGGGGGGCGGCGGCGTGATTTCAGTTCTAAGGCTTTCTCTCGTGTGAAGGGGAGAATCGGCAGAGACGTGCGACAGCCTGCGCACCAGAGCATATAACGTACTTCTTGGCGAGCCGTGGCCCCGGCAGCTGGGGGCCTTTGGAAACGCCAGCACCCTGCGGAGCGACGGCCGGATCCCGATCATCTATGAAAACTGCACTGACCAGGTTGGGTTCCGTCGCCGCTGACCGGCCGCCTGTTTCTGCCCCCTGTAACTGCCCTCGCTAACCACATTCTCTACAGGCTGTAGGCGATTGTAATACCGGCTGCCTCCTCCCCGTCTTCCTGCGCAGGCAGATCCTGTGGGCCGAGGTCGGACTGCTGTCTAACCCACAAGCTCAGATCCAGGGAGCTCGGTTTAGGTTCAGCTGCCGCGTCGTCTCGGTGAGTGTGAGGAACGCGAGTCGCCGGCCGGTCCCGACAACTGCAGCCTATTCACAAAGGTCCAAATCTGTAGTCGGTCAGACATAGAACCCCAGAACCTGCCGGCAGATTGGCCCCCATCCGGCCCCCGTCTAGTCGCCCATTTCTCCTTCTGTAACCTTAATCAGTCGTTGGTCTCATCTTAGATTCAGGAGCCGGATGTCTATCCCATGCATGTTTAATACCCTCACTGTATTACCCTCTACCACCTCTGCTGGTAGGCTGCTCCATTGGTACAACTAAATCCCAATGCATAGGCTGTCTCGCAGAAAGCAGAGTTATAAATATTATGTCGGTTAAATAATTCTGGTCCCCTTTTCCCCCCCATTAGTGTCTCGATGTCACTGTTCTTCGGAGCCAAGTCTCGTTCACAGACATCACACGACGCGGGCCTCCTCCTCGCTCACATCCCGGTATCACCGCCCGCGAACCCCTGGATTTCTTCTACCCGTTCCGCTCGAGTGGATCCTCTCCAGCATGCGCCGGTCCCGGCCCTGGCTTTGCACTCGTGGTGTTGACTGTAATGCTGTTTGTTTAGGGCCTGGAGACGCCCCGGCTGTCCGATTGTCCCAGCCAGCGATGACGGAGCCTGGGCCTCCGCACCGGGTCCGGCCCTTGGGGTAAAGAGGTTTATTTCCCCACATGGCATCCAACCCATGAGGTATAATCCAAGCTTATGACATACAGGAAGTGATGTCATTAGACTAAATCAGAATCTCTCCCTAGTCCACTACCAACCCCCGGCACTGGCCAAGCAGCAGTCATGTCAAACTTTGACACAAACTCCCACCCCCATCACTCTCAGCATCCCTATCATTAACATTGAATCGGGTAGCGTTAGTCCTGATGTCGTCACCTGGAACTCCCAGTAGCCCGAAAACCGTGCCCAATGACGTTGAACTCGGGGCAGTTGTTCACCCAATGGGTGTTAAGCTCAATTTTTCTGCATCAATGTTTCGATTTAACAAATAAACTAAATATTTTTTATATCTGAACCGGCGAGCGTCCAGACCGAAAACCTTAAACACAGCGGCCGCCACCGGCTCGCACTCCAACTATAAACACTCCGAGCCAGGAACCGGACAGCAAAGGAAGTGTGGGAGGTTTCTCCCCGTACCTTCCGAGCGCTGCTATGTATATACATTCTATACACTCACACTCACTAAACACACTCACACTAACTATACCCTCACACCTCACTCTAGCCATTGGCTCCTCTTGGATACACAGAACCTGCTGGTCAGCCATATTTCTTGCTGTAAAGACTCAAACCTTAATCAGTCATAGGTCTCGTCCTATATGTATTACCCTCTACTGCTTTTGCTGGGAGACTGTTCCACGTATCTACTACCCTTTCAGTAAAGTAGAACTTCCTTCCATTCCCTCTCAGCCTCTGCCCCTCTAGTGTTAGATTTATGGTCTCTTGTAGTTGACCCAAAACCACGATCCCCGGCCATAACCCACCTGGTAGGGACTGTATTTAGAACCAGACGCAGAGCTGGGTTTGATCGGATCGGTGGGTTTCTCCGCTCGCCCTTCAGTCCGTTTACCAATCACCATCCCCAAGCAGCCCGGCACGCAGACACTCAAACCCCAGACAGACGAACGGGTGGGTGGGTGGGTGGTCTCACGGCCCCCGGGAACAGACAGACCGCGCAGCACAGCAATCATCGTAAGAAAATACACAGAGTCAGTTTTATTTCTCTACATTCATTTCAATTCCAACGCGATAAAAAGAATTTCGTTAAAAAGCCATGATTCTTAGCTTCCGAGGACCGCCACGAGAACCCCCTCCCCAAAAACCGGCCCCCCTTCTAGCACCCCCGGCTGGACGAGTTCCCCTAACGATGCGCGTCGCTGTACAGCAGGTCAAAGCTTCCGGAATATTCCCAGATCCACCAGCCGTGTGGGGACAGTGAGATTGGTCCCTCGGCAGAGAGAGGGTTACATGCCAGACAGACGGCTCATTGGTCAATTCGGACGATTGCCAACAATGTCAGTTTCTTTATTAAAAAATTAAAAAAAAAAACCAGGGCACAGGCTTCCCAAACAGACCAATTCTACTAAATAAAACAAAAAAGTATAACCCCCCCCCCGAAAAAAAAAGTCACGTCACAGAATACAGCAAGAGAAACGCAACGGGGACCAGAAGAGGTACAGAACGCAACGCGGGGAATCTCCACGGCCCCTCGACATCAACCACGGAACGGCGAGCGAAGAAAGGAGGACCGGATACAACAAAAAAAAGGAAGAGTCTACATAATGACCTGGCCTGCCCCCCCCCCCCCCCCCCACCCCCACGAACCAATCCCACCCCGACCAACCATCCCGTTCCCATAACGGAGCATCAACGGCTTTACAGACTGACCGGAAGCCAGGCAGAGGTGGTATTAAACTCTGTCGTAAAACCGGAATGGGGTGGGGTTTTCGAGGCATGCCTGCCTGTACCTCTAGGACTACAGAAGCGTTACTCTGCGCGCCCGTGAACCGATTTCTGGGGTAAACAAAGAAAAAAAAGCATTAGAAGAGACAACCGTGTGCAAGTGGATTTAATGCGGTCGTCAGCCTGTAACGATTCACTGGCCATAATGCTACAGAAACGAGAAGACTCCCATCATGCCGAGCCCCGGCGACGTGACACGCAGGTAGACACGTTAACCATTCAGCAGCCGGGATACTGCACCTGGGGTTAAAGTAGATTTATTTTGCTACCGTCCAGGAGAAGCGACGAGTGACCCTGAGATTCCATCCGAATTACCGGCGACGCCGCGTTAAGGCACCGGCTCGAGAAAACGAGTCTTTCCTCCCCGGCGCCGGCGGCTTTGGAGAAAGTGGAGGCAGCTCTTCGGACGCGTCGAAGCATTAAGGCAGAAGAATCGGCTGATTTCGCAGGTGCCCTCCGTCCTCCCCCTCATCCCCATCAGTCAGTGCGAGGTAAACCGGTCCCCCCCCACCAGCGGGCGAGAGGGGGGTAACAGAACTCGGATGAAACGCGGCGGGAGGTCAGTGGGTGAGTGCCGGGGAGCGGGGGAGAAGCTAGGTGCCCCGAGGAGGTCATTTCTTCTGCTTGTTCTTAGCAGAGTTTCTAGGGGGGGTGACGGGCCGGTTCTGGTTCACTCCTCCGTAAGCAAACAGTTTCTTGTCGGCTGGCTTTAGGATCTAAGAGACGGAGAAAAGGACGTTTAAATAAAGTTTGAAATTGAAGGAGCCTTAGATGGCGGTGGCTATCGGGTTATCCTCCGAAAACATGGCGGGCGGTGAAGGGTAATAAGAGTTACAGGGATAATGTTCAGCTTCACCACTGGTGGGGGTGGTAGGGGGTACAGTAAGACGTCCCGGCCAACTAGGAAAAGACATTTATGGGCCACAAGCTGGCGTTGCCCATTGGTCCCTGCCTGCTAGACAGCAGGGGGGTAGCAGTAACACAAGTGGCAACATTGAAGCAAGTTGTCGGCGGTAACTGTCCGTCAGCCCACACGCCGAGGATCGATACAGCGACAGAAGTTACCAACCTGGAAGGAGCACATCAAGGACTCATCTACGCTCATCATGGAGCCGGCGTTATCAAACTCCCCGCAGTAATTGGGTGCCGAGAAGAGCGTCACCAGCTGTCTCTTCGCGAAGAACTCGTAGCCGTCTTCCACCACCTGTGAATGGAGTCCGCAGTGAGAGGCGAGAAGAGACAGACGAGGGCCGCTTGGAGAGAGAAGCTCACCTGATGAGCTCGGCAGATGAGGTCCAGGTCGTGTTTGTGGAGGAATTTGGCCACCACATCAGCTCCGAAGGTGAAGGAGACGCCGCGGTCGTTCTCACCCCAGCCAAGGACATCCTTGTCGGGGTCGGACCACAGGAGATCGCACAGAAGGCCCTGGTCTGGGACGTCGGTGGGACGCAGGATCCTTCGCACCTGCTCCATGGACTGCAGGTCAGGAGAGAGACCTTCGAGGAATCGCGAGAGAAAAGACAATGAAACCCCTCAGTGAGAGACATCCAGGGGTCCCTTACACCAGCGATCGATGCCTCTGCCGCGGTTCTAGAGCCACTCGGGAGAACATCACGGAACTCCCACCGGCACTCACCTCCGTGACAGCAAAAGATCTTTTCATCGACTATGGCAGCGACCGGCAGACAGTTAAAGCAGTCGGTGAAGGTCTTCCACAGCTTGATGTTATACCGTCTTTTACCTGGAGAGGAGAAACACCAAGTGGCCGGTCAGACACAAAGCGCATGATTCTCCGGCCCCCGTGGGACGCCCACCAGAGGGAAGAATCTACGGCCGTTTCTTACACTCGTCGTAGAAGCCGTAGATGCGGTTGATGCTCGCGCACTCGTGGTTCCCGCGCAGCAGGAAGAAGTTTTCGGGGTATTTAATCTTGTAGGCAAGCAGCAGGCAGATCGTCTCCAGCGACTGCTTGCCGCGGTCCACGTAATCCCCCAGGAACAGGTAGTTACTCTCCGGGGGGAAGCCTCCGTACTCGAAGAGCCTAAGCAGGTCGTAATACTGGCCGTGTACATCGCCTGGCGGGGAGAAAGAATAACCGCACCGATTACCGGCCGTTCCCGTGTTATACACACGAGCCCAAAACCTACCGAACAGTAATATATACAATCCTGTGGGTATTTTTGTTTAAAGTTTTTAAGCTCTCGCAGTATTTGGCTCATGGAGACTCAAACACTCTGATAAAATTTATCAAGATCACAGAAGCGACCAACAGGAGCAGCCGATCAGAGGAAGCCGTCGGCCGCCAGCGAGTGAAAGTAAATATTTGGCAGATGGGAGAAGTGCTTTTCCAGCCTCGTTCTCACAGAGCCAAAGGTTTTCAGGGAGGTTTGGTGGAGAACTTGGCCCGGGGTTGGGAGACTTGAGACGTTTTATTTCCTCTGGATTGTCAGATAAAATCGTGTAAGGTTGGGGGGTGTATTTGCAGACCTGCTGCCCGGGTAATATACACACACGTTTAACGGGGTTGGCAGATAACCCCCGTCTGTTGGCATCTGAAGGCGTTTGCCCGGCTCTTAGTAGCTTTCTGCCGGGGGGCCGCGCTCTGTACTCACCGCAGATCTTCAGCGGGGCTTCCAGCTCCAGCAGGATGGGCTGACTGAGGAAGATCTCGCGGGATTTCAGGCACAAGCCACGGATCTCGTTCTCCGACAGCTGGACATTCTTCCCTGGACGGCAGCCTTTAACTGCGGAGAGAGCGAGCGTGAGAGTGAGTGAGTGAGCGAGCGAGCGAGCGAGCCCGTCAACAAGCACCCTTCACACCTCTGTGGTATTGGGGGCCGCAGACTTCATTTACACAGCAACAGAACCCGGCCATTCTGTGTCATCCACAAAGCAGACAAACTCCACTGCAAACGCCACGCGTGTCAATCAAACTGATCAATACAACCGGCCCCCACAAACTGAGACGCCCGGCGCCCCCCGGCCCCCCCGCTCATTACACAGAAACCCTTTAAGCTCCAAAGCAAAACGGGGTTGGGGGCCACAACATAAACACGCAGCGAGCCGCCCCTCCTTACAAGCTCATCGATCCTCCGCTGCCAGGGAGACGTTATTAATACCCCGGGGGAGGGGGGGGGGCGGCAGTCACACCTTTAACATGTAGAGACATCTTGGAAACGTCTCTTATTCGTCGACGTCCTCCTGACGCCTCATCCCTCGATTCTATGATCAGCGCTTAAAGAACTTGAGGGGGTTTATTCACTAAGGGGAGAGTTGGGATTTTAACTTTTCGTTACGAAGACGCAGGGCTTACGTTCCTCCAGCGGAAACGGCTGAGCTCGCCCCGATCGCGATCGCTTAAAGGGTGAAACATCCTCCCAGCAGAGGTGGTAAAAGGTAATAAACCTGCGCGGGATAGACATACGGCTCCTGAATCTAAGACGAGACCAACGACTGATTAAGGTTTGAGTCGTTACAGCGGGAGAAACGGGCGACTAGACGGGGGCCGGATGGGCTCCCTATGTACGCTTGGAAGGGAGAAGGTGAGAAAGCGAGAAAGCGGATAGCACGCAGGAGCTGTGTGGCCCCTCGCCTCAGCACAGAGTGGCTCCTGTAGAACAGACCTGAGCAGCGATCGCCCCCCCCATACACCTGTGTGCAGAAATACCCACTGCAACCAATAAGAGCAGCACGGCGCGGTATGATGACATCACGGCGAGACACAAACCCAGTTAGCGGGAAATCAGGTCCATTTAAGTGACAGATAAATCGCCCCGAGGAGGAGCCAGCACCGGGGGAACCGTCTCCACGACCCAAGCTGTGCGATTCCCTCCACCCCGGGTAATTATACCCCACCGGGAGCCAGAGAGGCCAGACCCGGGATCAGAGCCGGTACCGGCCATTACCGCTCAGACACAAAACACACGGACTCAGCACGGCCAGACACCCGGCTCTCCCGCTAGAACGACCCAAACCTTAATCAGTCGCTGGGCTCGTCTTAGATTCAGGAGCCGTATGTCTGTCCCATGCATGTTTAATCCTCTCACTGTATTACCTTCTACCACCTCTGTTGGGAGGCTGCTCCATTCATCTACCACCCTCTCTATTCCAGCATCATTTCCCGATCAGACACAGGTTTAAACGCCTCTTTCCGTGGACGACATGCAGGTTTTCTCCAGACATAGATATAAAATGCCACCAGATCAGCATTTCCCTCACAACGACTCCCGTAACTCCGAGCCAGCAAGGGAAACACCCCGCCAGCTAACAAGGCAGCAGAATATCACACAGCGCAGGAGCGGCCGCAGACCATCGCTTCCCGCAGCCATCGGGGTTCCGTATCTTATCATAAAAGAGACCTTGAAAGCAGTTTATGCCTCACAGGGTATTAAGCATACAGCGCCCGGGCCAGCAATCCGTTATTACAGACAGGTTACAGGGCCCCAGAGGAAGCAGCGCTTACAGGCTGGAGACACCGGGTTATGCAGGACCCCCTCCCATCACTAGCCTGATACCCCCAGCAAGGGCAAAAGACACCTCCTGGGGGATCCTGGGGCAGGTATGAGCCGAAGGAGGTTGCTATGGCGACACCCCCCACTTTGCTCCAGAATAACCCCCCCCTCAGCAGGTATCAGAATCCCACTGGCCAGAGGAAGAGACCCGACTGCCCGCATCACGTACTCGGCGGCAAAAACACCATAAACCGGGGCAAATACACAGCTCTGCCAAGGGGCAGAAATACCTCAGACCGCGAGGGGAGAAATAATGGCCGCAGCCCGCATTCAAACAGGCGATCCAGGCGAGAGCGTACACCGGGGGCGAATATACATATATATATATATACACACACAAGGGGGGTTAAAAAAAAAAAAAAAAAACACTCGGGAGCCAATCCGCGCGAATACATAGAGATTATATATATATACACATACATATAAATTACCCAAAGATACATAGATCTACCCTCACACAAACAGTTCCCCTCCCCCAACAGCCTGCCTCCTGCCTCCTCCCCCCTCTCTCCCTTCACACGGTACTCATAACCTCCCCGGTGCCTCAGACGCCCTCCGCACACGAGGCCCTCACCTTCCAGCAGCCGCTGAATGATCGAGTCGATGTTGAGTTTCTCTCCGTCGCCCATGGCTCGGTGTGTGAGGGCTGAGGGTGCTGCTAAAGAAGGTCACGTGCCCGCCGAAGCGCTCGGTCGCTGTCTCCCACGGTTGGTGACGTCAGTGCACGCACGAGGCCCACCCGCTCCCTTCGCTTTCCTCTGGTGAATGAAGAAGCCGAGGTGCGCCTGCGTCACCCGGCCGGTCGGCTTCTGATTGGTTGATGAGGGACGGAGGAATGTCACCCCTCCCTTTTCCGTTGCGCACCCGGCCGGATGATGAGAAGAAGGCTCGAGTAGAAGCCACGCCCTGCCTCTACTGACTGGCCGGAATTATTCGCGACGCTGATTGGTGGGAATGCACAGCGGGTGAAAAAAGCGGGATGCTGCCTGCAGGTGTGAATGACGTCACTCGCAGGAGCGCAGACTCGAAGCTCTATTGGTCAGCTGCTGGGATGGCACAGATATAAATAAAAGGGGGACCTTTCCACTGAGACAATTAAACCAACGCATCCGGTAGGGGTTGGGCAGCATCTGGGTATACCTCCCATACGACCCTGTTTAGTGTGACCAGTCCCTCACTCAAACCGTTACCCCTTTCCTCCCCTGATGCCCCCTCTTTTCTAGGAGGTCGGAATGTTTGCTGGGTATGAGGGGATCGCAGGGTTCTACAGCCCTAAAAGCCCCGATAATGTGTATAGAAACAGCAGGAAACGGCTTTATAAATTAAACGGGGTAAATAAACCCCATTATTCTTCCTCTAAATGCCCCACCCAGTTACATCCCACCCAAACCACACCCCTACATAAAAAGTACCCCTGTACAATTCAATACCCCTGATAGGGGGCCCTAGGCCTGGGGGCTTATTTTGCCATAGGGGCCACTGAGGATTTTCCTGCTTGTTGATGCAGCGTTGGGGGGCAGAATGTGAGCAGCGATTAACCTGATCCTTCCTTATGGAGTTGCATTCGCAGAGGTCATGCCCAGAGGAGGCGGTAGCCGGGGCGTTGGGGGGATAAACGGGACCCCAGCTTTTCATGATAAGTCCAAGCCGCAGCTTGACGGATGCCCCAGGCTCGAGAAATCTCCGTAAGATACTCAGCGGCCAGGCGCAGTAAAGCGAGGATTTTACGGGAAATAAATGTCTATTTTTCTTTTTCAATAAAGTTTTCCGTTTCAAAGATTTATTAATATAATTACACTTTATTATTTTTAATTGGGGAGCCCTCTTTCCGAAAGGTACGTACGGCTCTCCATGCGCAATCTCCTTATACCGCAGCTCTGATTGGCCACTCCGCGCTCAGAATGCGCAGCTCAGGTTACCGCGGCATTTTACGGACATTCTAAACATAAATTACAGTAACAGCCCCCCAAACCCCCCCATACACACCCCCTTCCCTCTATACATTATATATATTGTGCGCCCCAAAAAATATAATACAACAGGAAGCCGGCCCCCCCGATCATTGCTACGCTGTAATCCCTAAATAGCTGCCAATACAGGGATCGGGACTGGATTTCTCAGGCTGGCCAATCAGCTGCTGCGGGTGCCACCCAAAAAGTGTCTAACTGAACTTTATTAATGTCTTTGGGGGGCTTTGGTGCCGGTTCCGAAAGGCACTTGGGATGTTTTCCTACAGAAAAAAACATCTGCCAGGAATATGCTCCCTCTGACCCCCGGCTCCCGCTCAACGCATCCACTACCCCTGCGATAGCAGGAATCGGTGACTTTTCCCGCGCATGTCCAATATTTTGCCGCTTGCTGCTCATTTGGAGCCGTGTGAAGTCACTGCCTCCTGGCGGGTCTCGGACCCCCGAGCGCCGTTCTTCACGTATCTCAGCAGATTCACTATGGCCACAGGCGTCACGCCGGGGATCCGCGCCGCGGCTCCGATCTGCTGGGAACAAATCACAAGCGCGGTGAGAAATCCTCCTAAAGGAAACGAACCGCCAAGTATTTGGGGTCATTTATCCCGATTACGGCTTATCGGGGATTTGGGTGATGGGGGGATGGGACAGATATTTCTATTAACGCCCCTTTGGTTTTACCGCACTGGAAAGTAGCGCTGTAGAGGACGCAGGCGGCACCTGCCAGGCGGGGGTTTAAAGGGAAGACGTCTCACCGTCTCGGGCCGGCTCTGTGACAGCTTCTCCCGCGCTTCCAGCGACAGCACGGCGCCCAGGGACTGGTAGTCGATGTCTTCGGGGAGCTCCAGCGCCTCGTCTCGCCGCACCTCGGAGATCTCCTTCTGCTGCTGAGCGACGTGCAGCTCGTACGCGGCTTTGGACACACAACACGCGGGGGTTATTTCACCGGGACGCAGGCAATGTGATCGGGGGGGGGCTGGGCGCACAGCGAGGGGGCATTAGTGGCAGGAAGGGAGAGCGGGTTCTGCCACTTTACAGATCAGACCTCATCAAAGTATAGGGGGCAGTTCTGGAGGCGAGTGATGAAAACGATCAGGAAAGACTCAGGGGACGCGATATGTCTGGCTTTGTGGGAGAGAAGATAGAGAGATGGAGGGAGAGGAGAGAGAAACAGTGGGGAGGGAAACGGTGGAGAGGAGAAACGGGACAGAAGAGAGAGAAGGGGGAGGAGAGAGAGAAACGGTAGGGGGGAGAAGAGAGAGAGAGAGAGAAACGGTGGAGAGGGGAAACAGGGGAGAGAAGAGAGAGAGAAACCGCTGCAGCTCCCTTCAGTCTCTCTGTTTCTTTACCTTCAATCTCTAATCGCCGGGAGATCTCCGGTCTGTCGGCAAATCTCTGCAGGCTGCCGGGGAAAGCTCTGCAGATGGTTTCTACATCAACGCCCCGATATCTGAGGAGCTCCGCAGCGCTGCGTGGGAAACAGAAAGAGATTCACGTTCACAAAGGAAATGATTGGCGGCTCATCGTCTGTACAAAATCTATGACATCATTAATCAGTTACAGGGACATTTCACTGAATAAAGCAGATGGGGGCCGATCTGCCGGCGGGTTCTGCGTTTCTATTGGACGACGCGCTCACCTGATGATGGAGGTTTTCAGGCTGCTGATGGGGATGCCAGGAATGAGCTGCTGCCACTTGGAAGCGGAGAGCCGCAGGGAGCGGAGGGCAGACAGACCCTCGCTCAAAGTCTCTTTGGTGGTCCGGGCAAGAAAGTAACGCTCCTGAGACACGCAGCCGGCTTCCTCATAACCTGCGGCCAGTGAAAGATAAATATATATACCGCCGACATACTGCGACACCGTGGGACACGCATGAAACACGAAGGCAGGACGGGGAACGAGAGCAGACAGGTAACGTTTGAGGAGTAGTTTGCCGCTTTCTCACCCCTCAGGCTGAGTCTGGAGTCCGCGTTGTCCGGCCGCAGAGACATGCGGAACTCCGCGCGGCTCGTGAACATGCGGTACGGCTCCCTCGTTCCACGTGTGGTCAGATCATCAATAAGAACCCCGATGTATCCCTCGGTGCGGCTCACTGTGAAGGCAGGACGGCCGCTCGCCTTCAGAGCAGCGTTTAGCCCGGCGATCAACCCCTGAGACACAGAAATCAGTCGAACACAACGGCACAGAGGGTGGTGGATAACTGGAACAGCCTCCCAGCAGAAGTGGTAGAGGGTAATACAGCGAGGGGATTAAACATGCATGGGATAGGCATACGGCTCCTGAATCTAAGACGAGACCAACGACTGATTAAGGTTTGAGTCGTTACAGCAGAAGAAACGGGCAACTAGACTCAGTGTTTAGCAGATAAGTCCCAGACATCCAGTCGTTCCGGCCCCAAATCTCAAGGAAAGAATAAATCCCTCATCACTTGGTCTTTCTGAAGCAGTAAAACACGGGCGACGTACCTGGGCGGCTGCCTCCTCGTAGCCGGTGGTCCCGTTGATCTGTCCGGCCAGGAACAGCCGCTGGACGAGGTGGGTCTCCAGGGAGGTTCGGAGCTGCCGAGGGTCCAGGAAGTCATACTGCACCCCGTAACCTGATGAGAGAGGAGGGCAGGTCACTCTCCATGCCGGCCTCCCCCCCCACCGTGACGTCAGACTCTCCCCTACGTACCTGGCCGGAGCATCCGCGCGTTCCCCAACCCGGGTATCTCCCGTAGGAACCGCTCCTGAGCGTCGGCCGGCAGCGTCACCGACAGCCCCTGGGGGTAAATGACCTCCGAATCGAGTCCCTCCGGCTCCAACCACACCTGGTGACGCCGGCCGGGGAACCGCAGGATCTTGGATTCGATGGAAGGGCAATACCTACAAAGACAGCAGCCGGGGAGTGAGCGCAGGCTGAGGCGCCGCTGTCAGACTCCCCCCCCGAGCCCCCCGCCGGCAGGGGCCGACGTCTCTCACCTGGGGCCGGCGCTGGTCTCCTTGACGTGATCGCTCAGATGGAGGCTCTCTCTAATAATCTGCTCCGCGGCAGGGGTGGTGTAGGTCAGGTGACACGGGAGCTGCTCCTCAGGCTGCGGAGGGAGAGATTCCTTACGTGTAGCCCAAAAATTGGGGTCAAAACGAACGGGGTCACGCGGGGTCACGCAATAATCGACACAGCCACCAGGGGCCCCGATCACGGCTTCGAGGTAAACGGGGCTCTTACCCTGATCCAGACACTGCTGTTCATGAAGCTGAAAGGCACCGGCGGGTTATCGGCGTCGTGCCGCTCCAAGACGGCAAAGTCCACAGAGCGTTTGTCGATGCGCGGGGGGGTGCCGGTCTTCAGCCTCCCAACCGCGAATCCCAGCCGTTCCAGCGTCTGCGCCAGGCCGACGGACGGCTCCTCCCCCCAGCGGCCGGCGGCTCTCTGCTCCGTGCCTATCCTCACCGTACCGCGCAGGAACGTGCCGTTGGTCAGCACCACGCTGCCGGCTGAAACCCGGCTGCCGTCCGCTGCAACGAGGAGCAAAGCAAACTATAATCAGAGGGCCGCAGGTTTATCGCATACAGGGGGTTGTGGTCGGACCCCCAAACAGTTGGAGGCGGCAAATGTATTTAGGGGGTCTCTGAGGATCCTCCCATGAAAATGTAAAGGGGCCGCGCATGCATGAAAGACAGCTGTATTTATACGAAGATCAATAGATTCTAATGTATTGGCTAAGAGTAAATAAATGCAGGAAGAGGCAGATAACGGATCCAGGCCAGGGATGCCCGGTAGAGCGCTCTGCAGATACACACAGCGCAGGTACAGAGACGTCCGCAGAATCCTCCACTTCTATCTATTCACCGACCTCGATTTATTAAATATTTTTAAATGGATTTATTTGGAAAGACTCACCTAAAATAACTCCACTAACTCGACATTTCCCTGGCTGACTGGGATCTGCTGGTTCCAGTACCAGATCCTCGACGGATCCCTCTCTCACAGTGAGACCCGGCGTGTTCAGTATCTCTCTCTGCATAAAAAAAGAACAACGATCATCAGATTCTCCAGATATACCCGACCGGCCAAAAGTTTGGGGTCACTTAGAAATGTCCTTGTTTTTGAAAGAAAAGCAGATTTTTTTCCATTAAAGTAACATGAAAGGGATCAGAAATCCAGCGCAGACGGGGTTAATGCTGTAAATGACTATTATAGCTGGAAACGGCCTGATTTTAATGAATCTCTTCATAGGCGTACAGAGGCCTTCATCACTCCCATCACTCCTGGGTTCCAATGGCCCTTTATCACTCCCATCACTCTGTCCCCAATGGCCCTTTATCACTCCCATCACTCCTGTGTTCCAATGGCCCTTTATCACTCCCATCACTCCTGTGTTCGCTGATCCAACTTTAAATTTAAAAGGCCAATTGATGATTAGAAACACTTTTTTTTGTAATTATGTTACAGCCAGAAATTTCCTTGTTTTCCATGAAAACAGCTCAGTGACCCCAAACTTTTGAAGGGTTGTATACGTTACACATGAGGTCACGCAGGTCACGCCGATCCCCTTCTGTGCCAGAAATCTATTACCGGTGTCATAACCTCCATTTGTTGCCGGAATCCGGACCCTAATGAGTCGTGTCCGGTGCGATGTAACGGAATACCCCCCGCCGCGCATGTTACTCACCTGCATGTTTTGCTTGTATAAAGTCCTATCGATCTGAGCCCGCAGACCCCACACTGCCGGCCCTTTGCACCTGTTCAGGACTTTGTAATGAACCCCAGAGAGGTCGCAGATCCGGCTGCAAACGCCATCCAGGGCATCCACCTCTCTCATCAGGTGGCCCTTCCCAATCCCCCCGAAAGAAGGGTTACAGGACATCTGACCTGGGTGGGCACAAAGAGGGGGCACTGAATGCCAAGCGTTTACATGCGAGAATATATTCAACAATGACATATAAACCACACGCTAACAATACAATCATTCGTTTACGGTGGAGTGGGCTGCGCATGCGCCGTGGGAGTCCACGGCCAGTCAAGTCTGGGTTTATGGTGGTCCCGGTCCGCTTACCTATTGTGTCTGCTTTGTGCGTGACGAGTAAAGTCTTGGCTCCGGTTCTGGCAGCCGCAGCTGCAGCTTCAGTGCCAGCGTGCCCCCCCCCAACAACCACCACCCGGTACCGGGAAGCTTCAGCATCGCCCGGCGAGGAGCCCAGCGGGCGGCCGCCGCTCCGAATCCGGGAGGAGGAACCGCGGACGCCACGGCGGAGGAGCTCCTGAAAAGGCAGAAGAGCGCGGGATGATGTAAAGCGGAACTCCGGCATCGCTCACTAAATACGAACTTAGGAAATGTAAGAGGTTTTTTTTAACCAAAATGAAGTTATTTCTAAATGCCGCTTGCGGGGGAGCAGTCTGTGTTAGGGGTTAACGGCCCCTGTGTTTCCTAGGTGCATGCCTGGGGACTTTCTCCATACGCTGACCCTGAGACTTATTAACCCTTTCATATTAACCCTTTGATACTAGATTCATCTTTCCCTGCCACTGGTCTTCCTCCCCAGACATCCCCCAATACCCCTCCCCTCCTATCCAAATAACCCCCTATTCCCCCTCTTCGTTCCTCTCATTAACTCCTCTCACCCCCGTATTCAGGATTTGCCCCGCGCTGCCCCCCCCCTTCTCTGGAATTACCCCTGCCCTGTATGAACATTTTGAAAGCTTTCTGACCCCCCCCCTCCGCTTCCCACCTCTCCTCCCAACACTCTCAGCCAGCATCCTCTCCAAGCCATCTGAACGACCAACCACCTCTGCCAATCATCCTGACCCGACCGAATCATCCCCATCCGAGCCGTTCCTCTCCTACTGCTTCACTTCCCTCCCAACCCACTAGATTGTCAGCTCCTGGGAGCCGGGCCCTCGTCTCCTTCTGTACGTTTGTTATTGTTCTGACTGTGAAGCGCTGTGGTATCTGCAGGCGCTATATACATGTAATGTAAAGTTCAATCAAGATTATATGCAGCGACTCTCCAAATGTGTTACCCAAACGGCTCTGCTACCGGTCGTCATGGAAACCTTGACTTTATTTAAAGATACACTGCAGTCACCTGCATTCAAGCAGGGATATCAACCATGACATACTGGGAGCAAAAGCACCAGCTGCGAGTCTTACGATCCCAGCAGGGGGATAGGACGGAGTCGGATCCAGACTGTGTGACCCCGAGAATCTGCCCCTTTACCCCGAGACCCATTGGTTGGGGCAAAAACCCAGAGAGTTACCCGGTATGCCCATGACCCCTATGAAGCGGCACACTTCCGATAGAAGAATTTCGGCATAAAGTGACAGTTTGCATCAGAAATACGGTGCAGGCCCCGAGACAAACACCCAAAGCAGCTCGTGATGGGAGTTGCAGTCCAGCTCACAGCTGCTGAAATGCCCTTCAATGAACGCATATGCCGATCAGCGGCCTGGTACCCCCCCATCAATGAAATAAAACGGGGGTCTCTCGTCTCCGCAGTTACATTAAGGATGTCTCAGTGGCTACAAAATAGGTAAACCCCCCGTAGATGTACCCTGCTTCCTGTGTGTTGGGGGGGGGGGCATGACACACCACGGTAATAGGGGGTCTCTGCCCTCCCCCCCTACACACTGTACCGAGCTCAGTGCCCCCGGTGCTTACACTGAGCGCCAAGAGACACACTGCCCGCGCCTCACCTTCCCCCCATGTTCAAACACGGACGCCGCCATCTTTGTGACTCCAAGACCTACCATGGAGAGGAAGCGCGGGAGGTCAGGGCAGACGCTCTGGCGCGTTCTCTGCTGCTCTGGAGGACTGGAGGGGGGCGCAGGCTTTACTAGCAACAGAGATATCTGATTGATGTTTTCTTCGGTGTACAAATCCCATCCTGCTCAGCCAGCCTTGCCGGGGCGTGATAGGAGTTCTTCTTTTAGTCTTGTAGGTGAATGCAACATTAACTATTATAATTATTCCATACCTTCCAAGTGTCCCTATTTAGTTTGGGCAGTCCCTCTTTGTGCTCCGAATGTACTTGTGCCCCTCTCTCCTCCCCCGATGCCCCTCTTTTCTAGGAGGTCAGAATGTTTGCTGGGTATGAGGGGATCGCAGGGTTCTACAGCCCTAAAAGCCCCGATAATGTGTATAGAAACAGCAGGAAACGGCTTTATAAATAAAACGGGGTAAATAAACCCCATTATTCTGCTAATAAATGCCCCACCCAGTTACACAAATACCCCGGAATAAGTTGTAAAAGCGCAGATACACGTTGCAGGGGGTCTAACGCTTTTCGGAAGGTCCGTCTGGCTTTACTCGACAGTGCAGACTTTCCCCGTTTCGTGACTTTATTACATATGGCGGCCACAACGAGGTCCAATAATTTTCTTCTACGTGACAATTACATTAACACCAACACATCCTAATGTTACGTTACTGAGAGGGTGGTAGATAAGTGGAACAGCCTCCCAGCAGAGGTGGCAGAGGGTAATACAGTGAGGGGATTAAACACGCATGGGATAGACATCCGGCTCCTGAATCTAAGACGAGACCAACCACTGATTAAGGTTTGAGTCTTTAGATAGGGGCCGGATGGGGCCGATCTGCCGGCCGCAATGCAATAAGGATGTTTGGCTGTTGTTATCACTATATTACCTGAAATCATGTCTTTTTAGACACCATATTTAATAAATATATATATTATATAGGGAGACACCCCTCCCCCACCATTCTCACCCCAACTACCCCCCGGTATTCACATCCCCGCAGAAATCAGACACAGAGCGCAGGACGTTTAGTTAAGTGATTTAATTTTGTTTAAACAATACATTTTTGTATTTCGAAGAAAGAAACGGCTTCTTCCCCGCCTGGGGGGTTTTTTTTTTTTTTTTTTTTTTATTTTTTTTTTTTATCTAAAAACCGAATCCATCAATTTCATATAATAAATAATTTAAAAGATATACTTTAGGGCGAATAGATTTTAAGGGGTAAATACCATTTTACAAACACAAAATTAACAGAATACCTCCGATAAAATAAAAATAGCACCCCCCCCCCAAAAAAAAGTACCTATTCTCACTATTCCACAGTAGAAAAATAAATAAAAAACAACCAAAAAAAATGACATAATTGCGAGAGATTGTGTGTACGTATACACACACCCGTACAGAGGGGGTAATATATACACGGTGTGCGCACGCGTATACATACATGTACTTTATACGTATACATTCACACACACGTACTAAAAAGCAGACCACACCCCTTTTTTTTTCGCCGTTTAGAGAATAGTGTCCTTTATTATTAATCACTAAACCTCCCATTGAAATGATGAGCAGTAGAGGCCGGTTCTAACCGCACGAGCCTAGCCGGGCCGCGGTACAGTGTCGCGATCCAAGCCCAACCCAGATGGCGTAATTCGGGTTCCCAATACCTGCCCTCGGCCCCCCTCCCCACCAACGGGGCTGATTTTCGTTAAGAATGGCCATAGGTGGGCTGTGCTCGAGAGGGGAGACCCTGAAACCCAGCATTGAGAAACTGATCCCACTCGTTACATTTGGTACACACGCCATATGCATTCCTTTTAGTCCATACAAAAGTTTGGGGTCACTTAGAAATGTCCTTGTGTTTTTTTTCTTAAAGAAAAGCAGATTTTGTCCATTAAAATAACAAAATAACATGAAATAGATCAGAAATCCAGCGCAGACGGGGTTAATATTGTAAATGACTATTGTAGCTGGAAATGGCTGTCCCAATGGCCCTTTATCACTCCCATCACTCCTGGGTTCCAATGGCCCTTATCACTCCCATCCACTCCTGTGGTCCCAATGGCCCTTTACACTCCCATCACTCCTTGTGTCCCAATGCGCCCTCTATCTACTCCCATCACTCCTGTGTTCCCAATGGCCCTCTATCACTCCCATCACTCCTGTGTCCCAATGGCCCTCTAATCACTTCCCATTCACTCTGTGTCCCAATGGCCCTTTATCACTCCCATCACTCCTGTGTCCCAATGGCCCTTTATCACTCCTGGGTTCGCTGATCCAAGTTTAAGTTTAAAAGGTTAACTGATGGTTAGAAAACACTTTTACGAATTATGTTACAGCCATTTACTGGTTTTCCATAAAAACAGCCGAGTGACCCCAAACTTTTGAACAGCGGTATAAATCATTCATCCGTATCGCGCACCGGCTGGCGCCGGGGGAATGGACGGGGTTTTGTTCCTGTATGAAAACGCGCAATGGAATCGTTCGCCAGTCCCGTTATCCTTCGCTACTTAAAGGGACAGTCCTCGCTTGCACAAGTCAGCTGATCGTTACCTAATAATTCATCGTCATGGTTATCTCTTTACATTTGATCCGCCTCCCCTCCCCCGCTCTCCTTGCAGGACTGTACATGCGCGGGTGCCAGCATGCGCCTTGGGGGCTGCACACAGCGGCATTTACAGTAATAAATATATTATTAAATTAGTAATTAAGTACCTTAATACGTATTTCACGTACGGGAAGGCTGTGAGCGGACTGTCCCTTTAAGGCTGCGTTAAAACATATGTTCCCTTGAAACACGCATCGCCGTAACATACACCCGCGGGGCCAGAGGTCGCCTTTACACGCTCCGCTCTACACGCTCCACATCAATAAATATAATGAGACAGTATTCGTGTTACTCGGTGAACGCACAAGTACAGTTAACTCTACATGAGAAGAATATAAGCAGCCTTTACAGACGACGGCGGTGGCGGCGATGGCTCCGAAGCTCGGGGCCGGACGCGCGATACATACCGGGTTACTGTGACCTATTACACTAAACAGCCACGGCACCAAAAATAAGCAACCGACGCGCTTCCTCCGGGGTACAGAAAGCTGCAGGGCTTGTGCATGCGGGGCTCCATTTTCTATTCTCCTTCTGGCCAGCAAAAGGCCGACCGACGCATTTCACCTCATTTGGAGGGTCAGGAAATAAAAGAAAGAATAATCAGATTCGCCGTCGAGAGCTGGGCCTGCGAGGGCCACAAGAGTCTTGTTTCTATGGTTTTAAAGAATTGTGCTGCCCGCAAACAGATTCCGCCCCCCCTCACTTACCCCATGGAGCCCAACGACCCCCCAAAAAGAAGCTGCAATGTATTACAGAATTAAAGGCTGTTGCCTCTCAAGACATGCACTCTCTACCTTTAAATACAATATTACAGTCCTACCATCGCAGGAACATTAAATACAATGATTTTTTTTCCAACCTCAAGCCATACATATAAAAAAAAAAAGACCAATGAGGTCTCTATATACTCATTACACACAGATATATATGTATACATACATATATATACTCACAATAATTTGATCTTTGGTGACCTTTACTCTTGGTCCCCTGATACCGTATTAAATCCCACCGCGCATGACGCTTCCCCAAAAGTCTATATACCTAGGACCTGGACTAGAATTTGTAACCGCGTACCGCTGAAACCGAGCGCTCGTACCGAGCCCAGACCAATTCCCGGACTCTCTATCTCAGTCGGGACGTAGCGCTTCAGATAGCTGGTGTATTTCTTACACCATTGCTAATATCATACATTGTAACCCTGGGGGGGGGGCACGAGTGTCTGAGTGAGCGAGCCAAGGACTTACAGCATGGCGCATGTTTAAAGGGCACCAGTAGTGACCAGTATGACTGGGTCTGGGCAATGGTTAGGAAGTACCAATAATAAGAGCAGTAGGTACCATACTACATGGAGGGCCGATACTTGCCTACAGAAGCAAGGCCTAAATTATTCTCGGGGCGTGAAGCGCATTGGGGAAGCTTGGCATGCCGGCCACTTGTCGGCAGCTGCGCCAAGCGAACGGTAAGCAAGGTGCCGTTTAAAAGGCCAGTCTTGCTGGCATGTAGTGTACCATGATGCGCCAAGCTTTGGCATGTAGAAGAGGGCAACAAATACTCAGGTAAAGCAGGTTTAGAGCAAACACCGGAGGAGGAGGAATGGCGGAAGGCAAATCTCCGCTGGTTCGTCACCGTCGGCCGCGTCTCATCACACAAACGAATACTGGTTGTTCACAGCTCTTGCCCGAGAAGCTGCGCTGCCCGCGTCGCTGGAGTCCTCCGCGCCGGCGCCCCCTGGCTGCAGCTGCTGAAGGCGGATCGCGGCCTCCACCTGCTCGTCGACCGGCGTTTCCCCCTCTTCGTGCTGAGCGGCTGGCGGCTCCGGCGGGGGTCTCACTTGGGGTTCATCCGGAGGGGAGGAGCTGAGCTGGTACCAGGGGTGCGGCTGGGTCCCCTCCATACTGTGGTGCCGCGATAAAGGGTGCGGGGGCAAAGGGGGCGGATTACGGCTGCTGGCTGCCTCTGCAAGAAGGAACAGGAGCAACAACAGTGCTTAGGCGCTTAATAGAGTCCTTTACATTCAGATACAATCATGGCTCACTCCCCCCCATCTATCCATACTGCCTGATAGCATGGGCGGCAGGGGGCTCAGATTCCACGTCGGGACGCCCCTTATTCCATCCCGATTCTCACCTTCCTGGGACGACGCAGGGAGCGCGCATGGGGCATGAGTGGTTAAAGGCAGCACTTACATACAGTCATTCGCTCCAATGGAGATGGGGTTTGATGGTGAGTCTGGGATGCGGTGAGGAACCTCACACACGGTCGTTCTACTGTCAGCCCTGTCTCGGCCTGCAAAGAACAGACGGGGGGCCAATCAGAGAAGAGGATGGGGTGAAAGGGCATGGCAGATTGGGGGGGGAGGGACTGACAATAGTGGCAGGAGGTGGAAAGACCCGCGAGGTAACCCCAACCGCCATCTTGCTGGAGATTCTCCGGGATCATCGCTTCTTCCAATGAAATGAAACTCATTACCGGTGTTACAATCATTAACTTCCTCATTAAATGGGGGCGCCACTAAACATACAAGAGGGCCAACAGCATGCGAACGCCATTTAAACGGATTTACATTAGCGATGCAAAAAATGCCACCAAATCGTAAAAAATATCAATAAATGCAGCTTTTGGTTAAAGAAAACAAGAAAAAGGTCCCAAACACTCAGCATTTACAGCTCGTGGATACATAAAGTATCCGGAATCCGTTTGCCGGGCAAACTCGTCCACGACGCTGACCTGGTTCTTTTACTCTATCTCCAGCGGAAGGTGGAAGCTTTTGGAGAGGACAATAGGGGGACCGGTAAATTACCCGCACAAAGCTTCTGGATTATAAGAAATAAGGTATCGACAACTTCACCCTTTCCAGAACCCCCCCCCCCCGCCAGAAACAACTGAAATGCACCTTAAAGTTCCTCAAAAGTTCTCACCATGCAGCCGCTGAGAAGACACCACATAACTGATAAGCGTTACGTCGCTGGAGCCCCCCGATTCCAGAGGGATGGGGTGCACACGGAAGTGTTCCAGCATGTCAAAAATGGTCTGGAACCAGAGATGCTGGACGCGGCACTGGCCCTCGTCATTTAGGGACAGGCGGAGGTGCTGGAAAAGGACAAAGATCATGAGGAGCTTTGGAGGTGGAAGCAGAAAGCAAACAGGTACAAGACCAGGGCGGCAAACCCGGCTCACCTTGGCTTTCCCTTGGAAGTTAAAGGTCAGCACGTACTCCCCGCGCCGTGTCTCACTTTGCCGAACTAAGAAGACTCCGTGGCTACTGGTGCCACCTGCCAACACAAGCTGTGCGGCCTTCAGCCGGGACAAAGTGCCATGAAACCACTGGTACTCGGAGAGAGGGTGCTCCACATCTGCTGGGTCCGGCTCACCTTGGAACAGGAATGAAGCTGAGGAGAGAACGGCAGCTCAGGAAACCACTTCAGGCGGTTGGGCACGAGAACACAACACTTAATCTAAAGCACCTAAACCAGCTGCCCGTGACATCTGATACCTAACCGCTGCCATCCTACCTGCCGTGTCAGGTGTATCTGGAAAAGGGGCGCCGGTGGCATTCGGAAGCCTCTCTGCTTCATCGATGGGGGCTCGAGGAGGCAGCTCTGGGGGCAGAAGCTCCATGGAATCAAAATGCGAGGGCGTCATGGAGACAGAGCTGGGGGAGATGGAAGCCGACGGACGCTCCGACAACCCGCCATAAGCTCCTGAACAGAGAGGGACCGAGTTTAGCCACGAGCAAGATGCATTAAACCCGCTATCTGCCAAACCTCCTGCGGGTGGCCTCTACGGGCTTTATGATATAAAACACTGAGGCCACAGGTTGAGGAAAATATCGAATTATCAATTATGTTTTTGTATTCAGATTATATTAATGTTTCACACAAATCAGTATTTTTGTCTGCATTCTGCATGTTCATTGACTTGCTACTGAAGGCAGAGGCCCACAAATAATGGTAATAGTGCTGGATGACCAACTTTCTAAACCAAAATGTGGACACAAACAATACACGGAGGATCTATAAGCCAAGACGAGAAAAGCCAGCGAGCGGTACCTTGACAGAGCTGTTCACTGCTCTCCGTGGGTAGAAGAGGTAGGTCCCGGCTGGGCATGCTCTCTGAATGGTTTATATGAGGGAGATCTACAGCATCGGGCACAACCCTGTAAAGCAAAATGACAGATGAGTGTGAAGAAGGATAAGCCAGGGTACAAGCGAAAGGAGAAACCGTGAGAGACTCACGGAACATAATCATAAAAACCGCAAAACCCACAATCATCGGGTTAAATATGACAGAAGGTGTCCGTTGTCACAAACATACAGGACCTGTAGCTTCATGGAAACGCGGCCAAGACTTCATTACCAGCAGAATTCTCCGTAGGACAGACCTACGGGTGATGGAGGACGACGAGCTGCTCACCTAGAGGTCATGCAGTCCTGTATGTCAGAGAGCCAAGACTTCATCTGCAGAGAGTCAACGGACTCCAGAATATATTCCGAGAAGTTGTCAGTCTGTCCAGACGGAAAAAAACAAACACAATGTAAGTTACCGGAGAGGGGAGAGAAAGCACCTCTTCCCCAGCCAGGTCGTCCACATGCTTTCTTGGCAAACTTAAGAAGACATTAATGTCCTAGTTTTGGCACCATTTTATTGCTCAAAAAATAAATTGGGGGGGAAAAAAACCTCAGACTTCCTTAACATGAATGAAACCGGTCCATCTTAGTATACGTAAAGTGTCCAGGCCTTAGCAAGACAACTGCTGCTGTTTTTGGTGGCCATTGAGTGCTGCAGGTGCCTACAGTCCAAGAGACCTACCCCTCGTTATCGCTAAACAGTGACCGACGTTATCTCCCTTACTATCCCAAGCGCAGCATTTTACCTTCAACACAAACGTGTTTTCCTTGTCTGGCATCTCCAGAGGAGTTGTGGTCCGGACATCCAAGATGGACGAGCACGGAAAGCAGACCCGTGGCTTGGTGGCCTAGAACAAGAATTTTTGACACAGGTTGAACGGCTCTACAAATGAAGGCTAATGGATTACGTCTATTATGTCTATTGATAAAGAGGCCAGGTGGCCGCGGAGGCTTACGGTTCACTGGTGGAATAAGAACAGCAACATAAAACCAGTCTGTCACAATTATTAATAAAGCTTGAAAGTGTGTGTGTGTGTGTGTGTATATATATATATATTATATATATTATATTAAATAGCTGGATCTAATCCACTACACACAAAAACCGGACCTGACCAATCAGGTTTCTCACCTTGGGAGGAATGTAAAACTCCATGACGTATCCTTCACCCTCATCGTGGGCAGCCTTGCGCAGGATTAGGCGGCACTTCTGCCATCGCGCCCGGCTGCTACTGTTGACCTCCTCGGCCAACACATAGTTCAGAACCCCTTCGCGTTTCACATCCTTCGGCTCGGCTCTAGGGACGGGCGGTCTGCTCAGCCGTAGCTTCTCAAACCTGTGAGTCCACCTCTCTCCTCCGACCCGGCTGGCTGAAGAGTTGCAGTTGCTGTTGGTCCCCCCGGAGGTCTCCTCGGTGGGAGATTCCGCCGAGCTTTTCCACTGCAGGATCCCGCGGACGCTCCCCCGCACGCTCCGACTCACGTTGCGCAAGGAGAATCGTTTCTTCAGCCGCGGCTTGGCCGTCGCCGAAGATGTAGAAACGTCTTCAGAGCTGTGGGACTGGCTGCTGGACAGGCCGGAGGTGATGCCAGAAGAGTCCTGCCGAGGCTGTGTCTCTACGGGCGACGCCAGCGAAGAGTCGCTGCATGTTTCAGACAGGTCCCTATTGGAAGCCTGCGCTCCGGTGAAAGGCGCGATGCTGCAGCGGGTGGGAGAAGGGCCGTCCGGAGCTTGGGTTTTGTTCACCTCGGTCTCGAAGTGCTCCACAAAATGCTCGGCAAAACGCCGCGAAAAGCTGCTCTCCGCCCCCGGCGTGGCGTACTGCGGGTTCTCACTCAGAAAAGCCCGGAATCTATGGGCGAAGTCCAAGGCGGCAGCGTGAGCGTGGATCTCGCAGAACTCCTTCCAGTTGGGCGATGGGGACGAGGAGGAGGAGGCCTCCGGGAGAAAGCTGCCATTCATCATGGGGGTGCCGGCCGGATCAGCTGCTGTAAGGAAGGGAAATATATAGATTATTACTTCTATAGCGCCGTCAATTCCCGTGGATCAACTTACAGAGCCCACATTCTACGAGTTCAGACAAAACTAGATGCGACAGCCTGAGAAGAACAGATACAATATATACCGTATAAATAAATAAATATATATAATATTATAAATTTATTTTTTAATTGTATTTTTTTTTTAACTTTTAAATACAACATTTCAATAAAGAGAATTTTTTTTCCATCGGCTTTCGAACTTAAAACCCCCTGTTTGATATCTCATATCTCATATATATAATATATATATATATATATACAGTCAGGCACGCCGGTGTCTGCCGTTAGAAGGCGTTTGAATTTTATTTACTGCTATGTAATCTCTGAAGGTCTCGCTCTTTATTTCTGCTCCTTACTTGGATGTTTCATTTTGATTGCAATTTATTTTTTATCTTTTTGTATTTTTTGTGTTTCTAGATTATTTTTCATTCCTTGTGAGATTATTATACTTTGGAATACCACAAGCGATGAAAAATAATAATATTGTGTAGCAAGTTCGGCGCGTTACACTGTAACCTCCCGGCACAAAACGGCAACGCGGCAAAGCGAGGGATACGATGTATCCGGTACGACCCTTAATAACACACAGAAAAGAGGAGGCTCGTGATTTTTATTTTTCAGGAAATCAACAAGCCTCCTACATGACTTTGGCCCAAGTTACTAGAAATACAGAACCTGCCGCCAGATCCGCCCCATCCGGCCCCCCGTCTAGTCGCCCGTTTCTCCTGCTGTAAAGACTCAAATCTTAATCAGTCGTTGGTCTACCACTTCTGCTGGGAGGCTGTTACACTTATATAGAAAAACCACCCTATGCAGCTCAGATTATACACATCTTTGTGATCGCTCTACCTGTGTCAAAGCAGGCATGCAATCTGATGTGTACACTGAGATCTCCGCCCCTTTTAACCATTGAGAGGCGGAGTCCGCGGTGTGAGTCACCGTCTTACATCGCGTCCACCTCTATTCTTGCGGGTTCACTAAGAATTATTTGCGGAGTCGACAGGCAGCCCCCCGGCAGACGGACCCCAAAATATAACCCACACCCTGAACTCGTATTCTTTGTCTGATGGTGAACTGCGCGACCGCCACGCCACCCGCTAAAAATAAAATGACCGATAAAAGTCACAAATAGCAGTTTATATGATATATATTATATAATCAATTAAAAGGCTCCGTACCTACCGTGCGTAACATATATATTTATATATATTTTATTATTATTTATTGACAGGACATAAGAAGTGGTAAATAATTATAGAAAAAATTTCTTTTTAGGAAAAAACTGTCTGCTATGACGCATTAGCTGCGATAATGATAAATATGATAATAAAATATTACTCATCGATATGTAACAGAAAGAACTTGTAAATAGCAGAGTAAACAAGCGGGCAGCCATGAAATGTTTACCTCTCTGGATCCCCTTGGCTTCTCCCCATCCTGTCCCGGGCACTCTCTGCGCAGGGCCCCCAGGATACGGCCCCTGGCTGTGGGAAATCCTTCTGGGTTGTGGCCCCAGCCTTCCTGTGGGACCCCTCACAGACCGGTTTATTGCCCCGTGGACTTTGATCTAGGCCAGGCGGGGTCTTAATGTACAGAAATCACCACACACCTGAGGTCAAGGATTTATTGCATTAAATGCCTCTGTTTCTGGGGCGTTCAGTGCTCTGAATCACTCAGTAAATGTGGCCCCCCAGGATCCTACGGTGTGCCTTACTAGGGGCCCCTGGGATTAGAGCCTTTAAATTGCTGTCTAGCAGGGCCCCTCTGGGTTACTGGGAATCTCTGTCACGGAGGGCCCAGACAGTCAACCGTACAGCGTATACTGCACCCCTTCGCTGAGTGAGGGGCCCCTACGAGGTTTCAGGAGCCACGGTTCTCCCCGTTTGGCTGCTCCTCCGATGTGTGGCCGCACCCTGGCTCCTAGGCAGGACCCGCCCTGTTAGGGGTTCTCGGTAGCCCCTCGGTCACGGGCTCCGGGTCCCTCTTGTTGACCAACTCGTTTCAGTCGCGTTTCTGGGGCTGCGGCCTCGACAGTGAGGCGCCTGCGCGGTCTGCGTGACGTCACCACGAGCACCAGCGAGGTAGCATGTAAACAAGGCCAGAGCGCCGCACGCACCATAGAGCTGCATCTGGTGGCGCGCAGAGCGTTTGTGGCAGCCATGCTACTCCTCCGTTCTGTGTTTGGTGCTCCCAGCATGCCCTGGGAGGGGCAGTAATCTTTCCTGTGCACATGCAGCTTCCCTGACTCCTCATGTATTACTTAAAGGCAGGCTTTCTTATGCCTGCTTGAACACAGGTGGCCCCCACATCCCTAGTATAGCTTATATAAAGCTATGTGAATAAGTATAATACTTCTCTACCTTATTGAGAATGTTTTACAGACGTTAACTGTTACTAAGCCTGCGTGACGGCGGAGCGTTCTCCTGTTTCACATTAGATACTTGTAATGAGCATCGCCCTCCATCGAGACCACCGCTGGTATGATGCCAATGGTCTTCCACGCAATTATTATCACCGACCCATGGAAGAGCTCCCCAGGACAGAGAAGGTCTTACCTAGAACCTATTCAAGAACACTTGGCTTTAATTAAAACGCCGGTGGAGTGAGGAAGCTAATCGTACTAGCAGAAGCTTCTGTAAAAAAAAAGTTATTCTGGTGCTAAAATAAAAAAATGATCTTATTGCCATAGCAACCTATGGACTGGTCCAATCCACAACAGTTGCATGACCTCCAGTGACTTTATCAGTCGCCGAGCCACGCGTTGACCTTTGTCATAAGCCTCTGAAGAAGCGAAGTCGTAAAGTCAGATCAGAGCTGTTGGTTTTAAAGGGCACAGGTCACGTGACTTTGTACCGCGCCGCTATGAAAGAAGTGCCAATGACATCAAAGCCTGGGGACAAAGACAATAGTGAGTGATGACTCAATGTAACAACGTCTCCACTTCATGCGCTTCAAACCTCATTAAAACCTTACTCAGTCGTTGGTCTCGTCTTAGATTCAGGAGCCGTATGTCTATCCCATACATGTTTAATACCCTCACTGTATTACCCTCTACCACCACTGCTGGGAGGCTGTTCCACTTATCTACCATCCTTTTAGTAAAGTAAAACTTTCTTCCATTCCATCTCGGCCTCTGATCCTTTTAGTGTTTGATTCGGGTCTCTGGTCGTAACGTTTCTTCTCCTTTGAAATATATTCCCTCCTTGACTTTATGTATTTAAATGTTTCTGTCTGTATTCTGAGTACTTTAGATGCTTGATATTCCCAAGGAAAATGTAAACCCGTTTGTTCACTTGGAACCTCGTAGATCAATCAGTGGTTCTGGACAAGAAGTCTCATAATTGACTTTGATCAAAGTCAGAAAAGAATTATCGCGCTGGAGCCAATCATAAAGCTTGGAGGAAAGAAGAGAGAGAGAGAGAGGATGGGATAGAAACATTTACCCACATAGAGGCTTAGACAGGAGGTAAAGAACTTTAACTTTCCTGAGAGGTTGGTTAATGAATGGAACAGCCTCCCGGCAGAGGTGGTAGGGGGTAATACAGTGAGGGTATTAAACATGCATGGGATAGACATCCGGCTCCTGAATCTAAGACGAGACCAACGACTGAGGCAGGAGAAACGGGAACTTGGCGTCTCAGGTGAGGGTGCGGCTGTATCTAGTAGGTGAAGCCGGTAGATTCCGGGAAAGGGACCGATGTCACTGCATCTAAAAAGAATGTTTTTTCAAATTCCTTTGATCTCCTTATTTAAGCGCGTTTTCCTGTATAGATGATGCTGTCCATAGAATGTGACATCAGAGGCGAGTATGAACTGGAGAGAGCACGCTTATAAATTGGGGATCCCTCCCTGCATCACAACATTGTGGGCGAGAAATCCAAGAAATCAGGGTCACCGGGCACGATAATCCTGAAGAGACCTTCAGCCTCCGGCTACGGCTAATACGACGCCTCCATTTGGCCTCCTGCGGGTACTGTGGGCTCCCCCTGTCCTGGTGACCCGACGGACTTCACTGACTTTCTTTTTAAAATAACTAGAAAATAAAAATAATAGAGTGAACATGGACTGGTATTCAAACGGTTAATTCACCTGCAATTTACACTCGTTATTACTTTTTATTTAAGGAGCGCCAGCACATGCCTTGGCGCTGTTACAGTAAAGGGGGGGATTGATAATAGCATTAAGATGAATAATGTGAGCATGTTGGGGCCGATACAGAAGGAGAAGAGCGACCTGGTCTTGTGAGCTTACAATCTTTTAGGCTCACAAAACTGTACAGCGAGGTTCATTCCGGCACCCAGTTGAGAATACATTCTGGACCGATACGGCCGCATCTCGTTGACCTGGGATCTGATTGGTCGCTTGTGTGCGAGGTCAGCTGAGACGCGAGATTTATTTTCCTCCAAGAACGTCTGGGTTTTCGATATTTCAAGGTCAACAAACCGGATCCCGCTTCACGCCCCTTCCATTGGCCCGCTACGGGCTGATCCGGTCATCCTTCCAAAACTGGCCCAAACCAGCTTTCATCTCAAGGGTGAATGCTGCCCTGACCCCTAGGAAAGGGAAAAAAAGTGATCTATACGTTATTTACATTATTAGTAACGCAAGCGTCAGTTCAGACGAAGAACATTACATCACTGCAGGCCACGGTGACCAATGCTACGCCATGACATCAGCTCATAGCGCGACGGGGTAATGTGACGCACTGTAGTGATGTCATTAAGGGCTTTGGTTGTTAATTTTCTGCATTTTGATGAAGAGTGTTTGTCTAGAAATATTGTTACACCGAATCTTTTTATTTAATTCCCGTTTTTTATACCGGAATACACACCGGGGTCTGTATACTGAAAGCACTGCAATTAAGGACTGGCTGCAAGCGCAGGGGACTCATTAGCCTCAGAGCGGAAGGATACTGGTTTGTGTGAAATGCGGAGTGATCCCAAACGTAGGCGGGATTGCGCCAGGCTGGCATGGCGGCCGTGACGTCACGTATTTGCAGAAAGAGAGCGGAGTGAAAGAGTTGAAGCGAGCAGAATAAAATGACGCATAACGGGCAATATCAGCACAGGCGGCCATGTTAGCTCCAATAAGCCCTGACAGAGCGGCACACACCGCCAGCGCGTAGTATACTCGAGCATATAATGCGCGCGCTTTGCCAGGTAGGGGCTCGTGCACCCGCAGCAGAGTCCCCGCCCCTTCCTCATACGGTAGCGCTCCCTTGATTGGCAGGCTTCAATGCGCGCTCCTTCGCCTGAAGCGCAGTCTATTGGTCGTTTTTCTTCTGCGGGCTGTGACCCCACCCTCCTCTGTATCGCGCGCCCAAGGTAGACTCGACTAGACGAAGGGTCAGCGGCAGAAGCGCACGAGCCTCTTCCCACTCCGTTGATTGGTCGCCTGCGATCCCGCATCAGCTCATTGGCCAGCGGCAGTCCCGTCTTCGCTCATTGGGCCGCGCTGGTCCCACCTGTTTTCGTCGGCCCCTCCTATTGGCTCCTATCGTCCCTTCCCTGGCCACGCGCAGTGTCTCGCGGCAGCGGTTAGAGAGGGTCAGAGCGCGCGCCGCTTTTCCTCCATTATTAGCCCGCAGAGCCGCTACTTTGCCTCTGTGACTTCGCCTGCAACCCTTGCCCCCCCGGAGGGACCCGAACCGTGTCCGGCTGCTCGTCCGGTCCAGGGTCTTGGAGTTTCCCTCGGGACATGCTGAAGCAGCAACAACCGGCACCGTCAAGCCGCAAACCAGCCGTCATGGCAGTGCCCGGAAACGGCTCTCCTGGGAGCCCCAACGGTAGCCTCCCTTCTGCAGGAAGCCGGGGCCAGGAGCGTGGCGGAGCCGGCAGGTGAGAGTCTGTGTGGCCTGGGCTACGGGAATGGGAGGAGGACCCGCAAGGGAGGCTGGAGAGCCGGTTGCATCCCGCGGGTTGATTGACGGTGTACTAGCCAATCAAGGGTTCCGGTAGGGGCGTAGTCCTATAGCTACGGTCACGTGAGGTGCTTTCCTTTGGCTTCCCCCTTATTCCCCGGGCTTTCCCGTTACCGGCTGTACGCATGCGCTTTGTGCAGCTACACGAGCCTCCCGGTGATGTGGGCGGGGCTGCCGCGTATTGGCTGCCAGCTCCTTCCTGGTTAGAGATGCTGGGGTTATTGGGGTGTGAGCGACATACACGGCTTGTCAAACCTCTTTGTGTCCGAGTGGGGGACCCAGGCATTTAAACCAGCGCTGTACGGCCAGCCTTACAGGTCATACTGGGACCAGTGGGGTGTCTAATGGGGCAGACATAATATAAACCAAGGACCAAGCAGCCTGGTTCTTATCTGCTGCCTCAAGTGGCTTCCATACAGACGTCTCGGTACTCTTTATTTTGGGCAACGTTTATACCATTCACATAGAACTTGCTGGCAGATCGGCCCCATTCGGCCCCCATCTAGTTGCCTGTTTCGAATGCTGTAAAGACTTAAACCTTAGTTGTTGGGCTCGCCTCGTCTATCCCATGCTGGTTATTCTCTACCACTTCTGCTGGGGAGCTATCCCACTTTTCAACTTCCCTCTCTGTGAAAACTTCCAAGTCTCCGGCCCTCTGTTGCATTACGGCCGCTTGTTCTAACATTCTTCTCGTGGTCGTGGTTATAGGATGCAGAGGCTTCCCAGATGTGGGGGTTTTCTTGCAGGGCCAGTGGGGTTCCTGGAGTGATGCCCGTCTAATGGGGTTGTAGACGTGTATGTGTGTGTGTCGGAGGGGTTGTCGTGGTAACGCGGCCCAGCTACTCCATAATAATTTTATTGCAACAACCGCTTTATGAACCCAATGCAGCTGCTGTGCTTTATGTATAACATAGAAACCCAGAACCCGCCGGCACATCGGCCCCATTTGGTCCCCGGCTTGTCTTAGATCCAGGAGCCGTATGCCTATCCCATCCATGTTTAATACCCTCGCTGCATACTTCCTCATGCCCCCACTGATTGTATGGTTCAGGTCCGTACATTCCCCCCCCCTTCATTGATTCTTATACCGGCGATAGAAGTTCCAGCCGTGGGGAGCCTGAGCCGGCTCGCCTCTAACTTTCGTGCCTAAGTTCTCGTGGAGCTTCGTCCACTTCATACGTAAGGGGGTCTATTCACTAAATTGAGAGCCTCGATAGTCATCATGAAAGAGCAACACTGACTGGTTTTACCAGCAGTGAGCCAGCTGGCCACAGTGGCCCCATGTGACGCCCGGTGGGTGAGGGCCAGCGATGTTTTCTACAGCAGAAGCTCGAGGAGAGACCAGACCCCGTTACATAGTTACATGCGGGTTGTAATGCATAGCATATCCTGACAAGAGCATGCGCAGAACGCGTACGTATGAGTCTGACTTAAGTACGTGGAAAGCTAGCGCCTCGTCTCTCAATCACGTTTATTCTGTCTTTGTTTTAGGGGCAGAAGCATCGTGAAAGGACTCCAGCCTCCGGTAAGTCATCCGCTGCGCGTCCCGCTGTGATGATTGTATTGGGCCGAGCGGGAAGGGCAGTAATTGGGTTTTGCCCCCGGCTGCAGCTGCCCTCAGATTAATTGATTTGGAAGCAGCGGAATGGGAACGTTAATTCATGTGACACGAACTCGTCTCGTCTCATCAACGGCCCTTGGTTCATCTTCATACTGCCTGTTATCGATGAAATGATCGTCTATTATTTTTTTTTCTAGGTGTTCGAAGGAGTTTATAACAATTCCCGCATGCTGCATTTTTTAACTGCTGTTGTGGTGAGTATGAAGCGGTGACTCCTGATCCTTTGCTTTTTCCGGTGCTTTCTGAAGCCTAGAAAAATCATAAAAATCATAACTTCCTAAAACTTCTTTGCTGTTCCGGGATGGCGTCGTCCGCTCCCCGGTCCGGTGAGGGGAAGCGATGGTTTCTGGATGCCCGTGGAATGAGGTTTCCGTTTGGGGAGATTTCCGCTCCTCTGCTTTACGTATTTACATTTATTCCGGTCCAGCAACTTTCTGAATGCTAACGATGAAGATGCGAGTGGCTCGCTCGGTATCAGCGCGGCTGCATAAAAGGGTTTTGTTTTTTGTTGAAGGGCTCCACGTGTGACGTGAAGGTGAAAAATGGTGGCGTTTATCAGGGGATTTTCAAAACCTTAAGTTCCAAGGTAACTTTCTCCCTATTTTTTTCCCCCCTTTTTAATTAGATTTTTGGTAACCGAGTACTAAAAAAACAACCTCTTTAATGACATGGATTGTTCCGTACGTAGTTAACATGCATTAGATGGCTGTGGGTTTGTGGAGGTGCTTTTGCTAACCTAGGTATATAATACCGCGTGTCGTCTCACAGTTTGAACTGGCTGTTGATGCCGTACACAAGAAGACAAACGACCAGGCCGTGGGTCCGAAACGAGAGGACATCGTGGACACCATGATTTTCAAACACACAGACGTCACGCTCGTTCACTTCCGCAATGTAGATTTCAACTATGCTACGAAAGGTATGTGCGGTATTGCGTGCAGCGCCTTCTCCTTCGCAGCGGGGGTCTCTGGCAGGAGGGCTTTGACTCTTTTTTTTGTGAAAGCCGCTTCTCTGATGTCCCGTTACGTCACTGATTCAAATAAAAGGGTAGCCTGTTCTCGCACCGGCTTCGGTGCCCTGCAGGTTGGATCTGACCGGTTCTTCTCCTGTCCCATCTTTAGATAAATTTACAGATTCCGCCATCGCCACGAGCTCCAAAGTGAACGGAGAACACAAAGAAAAGGTTCTTATGCGCTGGGACGGCGGGGAAAACACTGATGACTACGACCTGGACTCGGACATGGTATGTGCAGCTCCGTGATCTCGGAGCACTTGCTGCTTGGTCCGACGGAAGCACTTGGTTCCTTTTCTTAAAAAAACAACTTTCTTTGCATTGCAGTCCAATGGCTGGGATCCGAATGATATGTTCAAATTCAACGAAGATAATTATGGTGTGAAGACCACCTATGACAGCAGCCTGTCTTCTTACACGTGAGTTTTAGGCTTTTAATGGGGACGGTATCGTTTGTCTCCTCTTCCTGCCTTTGTGACTCTGTTTTTTTCACTTGTTCCAAAAGGGGTTTCATGCTCTCTTGTTCATTTTCTTCTTTTTGACAGGGTCCCTCTAGAAAAAGATAACACTGATGAGTACCGGCAGCGGGAAGCGCGGGCGACCCAGCTAGCCAGAGAAATCGAGTCCAGTCCTCAGTACCGGCAGCGGATTGCCATAGAGAACGATGACTGCAAGACGGAGGAGGAGAAGCACAGCGCTGTCATACGGCCAAACTCTGACCGCGACAGTCCTAGTCTGGGCTCCAGGTCAGTCGCCCAACCTGTGTCCTCCTTTTAGTGATGCGTTGTACGCCAGCTCTCTGTCTACACTGTCTCCCCCCACACGTTACACGCATCGAACGATGAGTCCGTTTACCAGTCTAACGCCACATCGTGGTGTTAATATCTTTGCCTCTTGTCGGTTATCGGCACATTATTCCTGGTTTAAGCTCTGTGAGTAAACTGGTGCTTCTGTTTCAGAGACGGAAAGTACGTTCCCCTTCCTCAGCGTGTCAGGGAAGGCACACGAGGTGGAATGAGAAGTGGCTCCACGCGGGGAGGGCGACCAGGAATGGGATCCATTACTCCACGCGGACCTTCTCAGCATTATCCGGATACCAGCTCCAGTCCGGTGTCGGAGCAGAGAGGCATCAATGGTGGTAAGAGCAAAGCTTTCTAAACGTAGAGACTATGTATCACTCTCGGATAACGGTGCACACTTCGGCGAACACTTGTGTGTGAAATTAGAGCGTCCGCTCACCTGACTGATCCCCCAAACCAGACTGTGAACTTAAATTTGTTTTCAGGGCCCTCACGGATGTCTCCCAAAACTCAGCGGCCAATAAGATCCTCAAAGCCTATGTCTTCTCCGTCCAGCCGCCCTGGAGAGGTGTCCACTTCCCCATCAGGTGAGTTACATGCTGGCTGAAGCAATTTATAGAAAATATGTATATTCAGGGACCGTGAGGCTGTTTGTCCCAGTGCTGCTCAGTAGACCTCGGCGAGCGGCCACACTTGCTTTCCCCTATTTATTTCTTTTCCTCCTGTGGTACAGCTGCCTCTCGTGTCTACTCGCCGCTCTCTCCAAAATCCACCTCTTCCGTCGCTTCCTTGGAGAATGCCGTGGCGGCGTCCTCTCCGGCTTCCACTCCTGACTCTCGGCCCCCGGCAGAGCCCAGCGTGTCCGCCAAACCCCCCTCTCCCAAGAGCGTGACCCCAACCTTACCCGGGGAAGGTGAGAAGAAGTCTTGTTTGAAGCCGCAGGCTCGTCGTCTTTTTTAAACAATGAAAATCTTGACCTTTGGGTTGTGAAAGTCTTGTTGGTGCAGCGAGTTGGTGATTGAAGCGAGTGAGATGGAATCACGAGCCCCTCTCACTAGTATTCGTACAGATGATGCACTTTACGGTTTATTGGGTGTTATTAGCTAATAGATCATTTACAGTTAAATGCTGTACTTTTTGCACTGGAATCCCTGTCAATTGATTAATAGAGATGTTTATATATATTTTTTTTGTCTGTATTTATACCAATAAAGTGTTTTCCATTATCCTGCTGATGCTTTTCCACTGCCAGGCCTTTTTTGCTAGCAGTAGAGGATAGGGCAGCCTGGGAAGGGGGTTCGGAGCCTGGCTAGCTTTATAAAACCATTATTAGCTAGCCGGGAACTTAAGAAGCGAGTCTCACGCGCGACCCAATGTCCTGTTGGCTGAGCCTTTCCATATTTATAAAAAAAAATTTTTATTTAAAAGCCAGTAATGATTAGAAAATCTTACCTGGCGGACGGTTCATTTCTGTTTTCTCGAGTATGTCCTGAAGAGCAATTTACAATTCCAGCAACAATGGCCGAGGCCAGCTTAACCTTGTGCTATAAAAGTCTTTTTATGTTGGTGGCTGCGACGCTCTGGGCCAAAATATGCAGTTTTTAAAGGAAAAATAAATCAATTATCGCCAAAAGGCATCACCTTGTACATCAAGGACGTCCAGCGGGATTCATATGCAATACATACATACTTTGTCACCATCGCAGTTCTTGCTGCTATGAAATTCATGTGATAGCCTTCCATCAGTGGGGTGGAATAATCTGAGAGATCCTTCCATGGTATAATATAATATGCTAACAGGATTAGATTCCCTTTAACGCCTAGATAACGAGGATCTGCAGTATCTCCCTGTTATTGTATTTCCTAGGGGCGCGTTTCCCAAATCCCCTTCCTTTCTGTAAAAACCTTTCTCATAAAATGTTAAACTTGCAGCATTTTCTTTTTAATATTTTCTTTTGGGGGTTCCCCCCCCCCTCCGACTTTATTCCCTTCCCCGATGACATGGTGCGAAGTATTTGTGTGCATGGACGGTTTCCTTATTCAGGTTGCCTTTAGCGTGATGCTTGAGGAATATGTATGGATGTAAATTGGCCCAACAACCCTGTTTCTAAAGATTAATTCACGTTATTCAGGTAAAGAGATGCCTTCTGTGGCCACTAAAGAGTCGTGCCGCGCGACGGAGCCAACGGCCCCATCTGATACGGTGAAGCCTTGTAAAGGTGAGTGCTTGCTCCGCTCCTTACCCTTCCTCCCTGTAGGGTTTACTAGCAGGCACATTAACTGGAAGATACATTGAGTGGTCCAGCAGTTGAGTTATACTCGGATGATATACTTAAAGCTCTTCGCGTTCTTGCTCTAACTTTGTCCCTCCCCTGTTTGCAGTGCTGCAGACGGAACAGAAAAGGATTCAGCTGGATGAGCTGCGCAAGTTTGGTGCTGAGTTCCGGGTGAGTTTCTGGACCCATTGTGTCTCCTGAAGCTCGATGAGTCTCATGGATGTTGTGGTGTTAACTGCCTTCTCTTCTCTGTCTAGCTCCAGGAAAGCGCGGGTCCGGATTCTGCCACAGACGGCTTCCCGGGGAGGCAGAGAGACGTCTTGGACAGTAAAGTCGCTCCGGCAGATCCGGCGACGTTCGAGGTAGCCGAGCCCCTGAACATGGTGCAGAAAGTCGCCGAGCCGGCGGAAGACGCCAAAGACGAGCGAGTGTGCGAGAGCTCTGAGCGGCGAGACGAAGCCCCGAGCCCGTCAAGCAAAACTCTGCCAGAAAGCAAGGAGGAGCCTGCGGTGTGCGAGTACGTGCGCCACGGAAGAGCGAGCGTGGGGTACAGAGCTGTGATAGCCCCAGGATGATGCGCCTATATGAATGGATCTCTTAACTCATTGTTTTTTCTTCTTTCTGCCTTTTTAGACAGGTGAAAAAATCTACCCTCAATCCCAACGCTAAGGAGTTTAACCCTTCAAAGCCTCTGCTTGCCGTGGTAGGTACCTGAATCTCGCATAGATGGAGTATTCTCTTAATAGATCTAGCTTTATATTTTTATGCCCTTTATATTAACGGGCAGCGGTAAAGTTCTTTTCTCTTTCTTGTTTTAAGAATAAAGCGACCAGCACGCCAACCTCTCCTGGACCAAGAAACCATTCCTCCGCCACCACAATCCCGATGCTGGCGGCCGGGCAGAGCGGGGTGTACAGTCCTTACATCTCCTACATCCCCCAGCTTCACGTGAGTACCGCGCGTCAAAGCCGCCTTTCAATAAAGCGTGTACCTCGTGGCTCTGTGGATTATATATGGGGTATCGGTGATGGTGTTCAGTGACATCATACATCACGTTGCCCTTTTTAACAGTCGCTTGCCCCGTCTTGTTTTCGCCAGGCTCCTCAGATGTATTCGTACCCCGTCTCTGGCTCCGTTCCTGGACAGCAGGGGAAATATAGACCAAAAGGTGAGTCCGGCCACGTCCGTCACACGAGGCGATTCTGGGGAGAGGAGTCCGTGCCGCGTACTGGAAACTTCCATATTCTGAGCGGTTCTGTTGCCGTTAGTCTTGCGTCTCAGAAATAGCTATATTTCGTGGTGCGATCGGTAATATTTAGCGCACCTGACGCAGGGCTGATGTTCGCTGTGGATTAGTCTCTTGTGACGAGTTTCTCACTTTTTTTTTTTTTTTTTTTTTTTTGTCCGCTTTTTTGCAGGATCTCTCCCTCCGCAGCGCTCGGACCAGCAGAACTCCGCACCACCCATGATGCAGGCGGCTGCAGCCGCCGGGCCGCCCCTGGTGGCCGCCACACCGTATTCCCCCTACATCTACAGCCCTCAGCAGTTCCCGGGGCAGCCAACCATGATGCAGACCATGGCACATTATCCTTCCCAGGTAACTTGTGAATTGGGCTTTAACTATGATGTCGTCTCCTGGCTGGGTGGAAATTAACCCCTCGGGACAATGTCGGTAGGGGAAGTCGGGATCTCCCCTTTTAACCAGCCCATTAATGGCTGGCGGAGCTACAGGGAGCTGATCGCGGAGAGGGGTGGCTGGCTCCCTGTTTTATATGATTTAGGAGCTGCCGAGTCGGTCTATCCCAGAATACCCCGCTGGACTGGAGCGGTGTGTATTATTCCTCATTAATTTGCCCGTTTTGAATAAGTTGTGATCGGATTTCTCCTTGCAGCCCGTCTTCGCACAGATGCTACAGGGTAACCCGCGAATGATCACATCCGGCAATCACCAAGCCCTGGTGTCTTCCTCTAACAGCCAGTACCCCCCCACGGATCAGCCTGCGCCACAGGCGCTGTACGGTGAGTCTCCCCGCCGCCGCGTTGTTAATGGTGGTTGTTCGCTGCATGTCTGTGCGGCGGAAATGACGCTAACGGGGATTATTTGCTTGCAGCCACCGTGCATCAGCCATACTCTCACCATGCCGCTCAGCTTCACCCGCAGCCTGCTAGCACCCCTACACAGAACCAGCAGCAGTCCCAGCATGCCAACCCCAGCCCCGTACAGGTGAGTCCGAGACCGGCCCACGCGACCCGCTGCGAGGAATAAAGGCAAACTAATTAAATATATATTGATGTGCAATGAAGAGGTCAGAGCTGGTTTGGTCTTACAGACCCACCATGTGTCACGCCGGCTGCTTATCTCACTCTAATTGTGACAATTTCCACAAAATCCTCTTGTTTTTACTGCTTTCTGCAGCAGTCGTTTTTTGATCGGTTTCCAGATTGTTCTTCCAGCGGTTCTGCTTTTTTCTGCCCGGTTATCGGCCGTCTCGTTACCGCTGTAAACCCGTTGTTTATCTGGCAGCGTATCGATAATGCAGCCGGCTAAACAAAGTCCCCTCTCGTCCTCCTCCTCTTCTTCCTAGCACCAAGGCGGGCAACCTCCACACCTGGCTAGTGGCCAGCCCCAGCAGAGCTTGTACCACACGGCCACATTAACGGCCACTCCGCCGTCCATGACTCCTGGGCCCCCCGCACAGTCCCCGCAAAGCACGTACCCGCAGCAGGCAGTGTATGCCATCCATGCCCACCAGCAGCTCCAGCACGGCTACGCCAACATGTCCCACGTGGCGCAGGTACTTCAGTGCGTTTATTTCTAATCTTCCCGCCGCTCTTTCCCGCGGATATACCGATTTCTGATATTTACCGCGTTCTGATTGGTTTTTAGGCTCATGTACAGTCTGGAATAACCGGAGCACCCCCACCTCCCCACCCTGGTGGTCCTCACCCTTCACATCCTGGCGGCCCCCATCCTACGCAGGTCATGCTCCTGCACCCCTCCCAGACGCACGGCGGACCCCCACAGGCCGGAGTTCAGCAAACAGGAGTATCAAACCCCTCACCGTACACCTATATACAGCATCATCAAGGTATGCGGCTAGCGGAAGGAGAATGTCCGTGCCGGATAAACGATCAGGAAAGAGTAATGGATCTCAGTATGGATCCAGCTTGGGGTAGAGAGGGGGATGGGAGAGAAACGTGTAAATACATAAAGTAGTTAGGAGAAATGTCACAAGAGGCCATAAACCTAAAATTGGAGGTTTGGAGGCTGAGGTGGAATGGAAAGAAGTTTTACTTTTCTGAGAGGGTGGTAGATAAGTGGAACAGCCTCCCAGCAGAAGTGGTAGAGGGTAATACAGTAAGGGTATTAAACATGCATGGGATAGACATACGGCTCCTGAATCTAAGACGAGACCAACGACTGATTAAGGTTTGAGTCGTTACAGCAGGAGAAACGTGCAGAGTAGACGGGGGCCGGGAGGGGCCGATCTGCCGGCGGGTCCTTGGTTTCTATGATGGTTTTAGCGCATGCTGGCTGCTCGTTATATTCTGTATGTAATATAAATACTCCGTGAATCTATTGACGCTCGTTCTTGTTTTGCAGTTCAGTCTCATCCGTCCCAGCAGCTTCCGTACCACCCCCCCGGTAACTGAGCTTAGCGTCAAACTGTGAATCTACCCCCTCGGCACATTTCCAATCTACCCCCCCAGCACCTGCCCGGAGCCACGGAACCCGCCTGAGGCCGTCTACACAGACCCCGGGCATGCGCAGACTTCCTAAAATGAATTGGAAGACATCTGGGGGGGGTCGATGTGCGCGTCTCCTGCTTCAAAAGCCCCGTCTGGGCAAAAGTGGAGCTAACTGCCCCCGGGGAGGGCATCTCCTGGGGTGTTTGGGTCCTGCAGCATGAGGCAGTTTTTGTCCTTTTTTTACCTGCCCCTCGCGGAAACCCCTTTTTTTAGTTTTTTGCTTTGGTCTGTGGGGGTGAGGGTCCCGACTCTCATCGTTTTACAGAGACTGGAATAAAACCACGTTTTTATTTTTTATTTATGAAAGGAAATCGGGCTGTTCCGAGGCAGTTTTTGTTTTCAGCTATTACCCTCTTCCTCCTCATCGCTCGTCCGCCCCTCCGGAGTGATGGACAACTTTTACTTTTTATTGAATAAATATTTAAAAAAAGAAAAAGAAACTACAAAAAAACTTAAAATCCCAAAAATAAAAAAAAAAATAAAGTTTTAACCCATAGTTTCTTTTTTATTTTTCCCTGGAATTCTACGTTCTGTATATTTTTTATATATTGCGTAATCTTCTAGGGTTCGATGCCAGCCCAAAACTTAAATGGCTTTGAAAGGTCTTCTTGTGACCTCCAGGCGCCCGCTCTCGCTCGGCCCTCCCCACCTTATTAAAGGGCTACTGGAGCGTTTGTGAGGACGCCGTGAAAACCTGTGCTGCTGTCACCCCTCGGGGGGCTGTAGAGAAGGAATCCCGGAGGTTGCGGAGTCCCAGACCCACGTGGGGCATTTTGTTACCGGAGTTTGGTCAGCTGGGCGTCTGGTTCTCCCAGTGTGGGGCGGCTTACAGCCCCTAATGCCCCCCCCCATGGTATATTGCCTATTAGAGTACTCTGAGTAACCCCAGCCCTCTGAGTACCAATACCCATTATTGAAATAATAGTTTAAAAGAAACAAGCTGCAGCCCTGCTGCTGCCCGTGCTCTATGCTGTAGTCCAATAATTATTGCTGCCGATTGTGGATGAATCAGCCAATCAGAGGCAGCGAAAGCTCTCCTCTTGAAAAGCTTGTGTGGGAGGGGAAGGGGCAAATTTAAAGGGCTGTGTAGCTGTCACATGACTTTAAAGCACAGCTGAAGCGTATACTCTACACGTGTTACATATATACACGCAAGGTGTGTCCGGTACCAGACCCATTGTACAGCGCTGTGGTATATGGAGGTGCTATGCCAATCAATAAAATAATGCTGCCCCCTGAAACCTCCGATGGGGGTCCATACGGTCATCGCCATCTAACGATCTGAAAGACCTCAACAGCGCAGGCGTCACTCACCGCGTTTACTTTATGAGCATCTCGGGGACCAGACACTCACTCCAGCCTCTTACTAACATTCCTTAAACCCACAAATTCCCGGCCGTGACGCTCCTCTGATCAAATGAGGGGGCCAGAGGCTTAGATGAGACGGGAGGAAGTTTTACGTTACTGAGAGGGTGGTAGATAAGTGGAGCAGCCTCCCAGCAGAAGTGGTAGAGGGTAATACAGTGAGGGGATTAAACATGCATGGGATAAACATACGGCTCCTGAATCTAAGACGAGACCAACGACTGATTAGTTCGCCTAGACGGGGGCCGATCAGCGGGCAGATTTTAGGTTTGTAGATAGGGGACGTCTCAGAACGCATCTTTGGATCATTAATGCCCCCGGATACGCGCGATGGCGGGCAGGAAATGAACGTTTCTTTCATCGGCTGCCGGGGCCTCAGAGGTCTCCAACAAATTAAAGAGAAGCAAAGTTCACTGGAAAGGTTATGTGGCTTTTTTATGTTGGCCCAATAAGCCACAAACATTGACTGACGGGGAAAAAATAGTCAAAATCTACATATATATCCACATACAAACAAAATAAAGTATTCGGTTCATTTATCGGTATTTTAATGTATTTATTACGATGAAGGAAAGCGGCGGCATCGCATTCAGTTTAATCATCTACTAATAATGCAATTAGTGCCACGTCCAATATGGCGGCCGTGAAGGGCCTGTCAAGTGTCAAAATTCTCTTCCGGTGCCGCAGATTCACTTCCTCACTCTCCAAGATGGCGATGCGCGTGGTGCTGTCTGCGTGTAGCCGGGCCGGTGAGGGCATTTTCTTATTACCTGCACTGATGGGGTTCATGGCGGGCAGTTCACTGGGGTATTAAGATGCTGAGGGGCAGGTGAGGAAGGAGGGAGAGGGTCAGAGGTCACCGCGCAAAGGCTGAAGGTCATGGGATGCTAAAGGTCACCCCAAGAGCTTCATGTGGTGGCTGCGGGTTTCTCGGTGCCTTTGTCCCGAGCAGCGCCCTTGGGGCAAATCAATTATTTTACTGCCCCGGTAATCAAAAAGCTGATCAATACCCTGCAGCGGCTTTACCATCAGCGCCGGGTCCTGGATCCCTGCCTGCCGTCACTGATGTCTCATTCAGGGGTTAAATATATTTTTGCATAATATCTGATAAGAAATAATAAAATATTGCTTTAAAACCCCAAATATTTCCTCATTTCCGGGGGGAGAGGTGCCGGATGCTCCTGACCTGCAGAGCTTACACTCATTAGGAAGCCATGAGGAGGAGATATGTGTGTAGGGGTGTTATGTGTAATTGATGTATTTATTTGGTAAGATGATTTCCCCCGGGGAGAGGGGGGCAATTTCCAGGTCTCCTTAATGGAACCGTCAGCTGGCGGGGTCCTGACGTTCTAATGTAAGGAAGACCCCCCCCAAAAAAAATTAGCTTTCCTGCAAGTCAGTCATTTCCAGCTGGTTTGGAGCAATGCCGGCTTCTACCACCTACACCTGAAAGCCCATCCCTGCAACCAGTGACAATGTAGCAAAACCAGCGGAATGAATAGTGAAGTTCATTCGGGACGTTCTGCTTTTATATCCCCATTGAGACATCAGATGGGGGGGGGCGGATCTGGGGGCTTCTTCATTTACTGCCTTAATACAGAAGCTGGAAGGGGCAAATTCTTATCTTAATGCTCCGAGTGATATGCAGAGGGATCACTCCATTGAGGCGCACGCAGGGTTAATGAGATCCGCTTTACTGCCCCTGAGATCTTCTGCACTGCTTCTTTAATGTATATGGCTGGGGGGTCTATCAGAAATCTGATTGGCTGACGCCCCCCCCCCATTCATACGTTCCATGCTGCTCTTGCGTTCTTTTGTTTTCTTTTCCAGCCGATAAGAGGTTTTTTTCCCGTTTTGTTTCAGTTTTCAGCGGAATTCCGGCTCGCAGTCTGCGGATCGCGGTGAGTCTGAGGCGTCACAGGGTTAAAAGGGTTAAAAAAAAAAAACATACGCTTCCCCGCGGGGAGGTTAATGGCCCCACGTGGCTTCATCTTTAGATTGTAAGCTCAGAAGCCCAGCGGTCCTGCCAAGAGCTGGCAGGGGGAACATAACAAACCCCTCTGATTTCTTTTAATTCAGACCTGGTCCGGCCCCCCGGCCCGCTTCTGCCCCTTGCTGGTGAGGAATTACGCCGCGGAGGCAAAAAAGACCTATCAGAGAGACAAGCCTCACGTGAACATTGGGACGATTGGACACGTGGACCACGGCAAGACCACCCTGACCGCAGCCATTACAAAAAGTAAGTGGTGGGGGGGCTTTTTTACCCCAGGGGTTGTTTTGGAACGCGGGGCAGTTCTGAAGCCCCCTTCCTGACAGGTTCTGGTTGATCATTCCTGGCAAATCTCGGGGGGGGCACAGGTCCAGCAATGATGTTGTGGCTTCTCTTCCGTGTCAGTTCTGGCCGAGGCTGGAGGGGCTCAGTTTAAGAAGTACGAGGATATCGATAATGCCCCGGAGGAGAAAGCGCGGGGCATCACCATCAACGCGTCGCACGTGGAGTACACCACCGCCAACCGGCACTACGCGCACACGGACTGCCCCGGGCACGCTGACTACGTCAAGGTGAGCGCGGCCTGGTGTTTTAATCTATCAGTAATGTGAGGGGCCGGCGCGGGCCGATGCCTGGGGGGCCGCGGGCCAATTCGCCTCTATCTCCCCTGACTCCATACTATATACTCTCTCTGCAGAACATGATCACCGGCACGTCGCAGATGGACGGCTGCATCCTGGTTGTCGCTGCCACGGACGGACAGATGCCCCAGACCAGGGAGCACTTACTGCTGGCCAAACAGGTGAGTCCATCTGCCAGCACGGGGTCCACGTGTTGGTCGTACCACCTGTATCTGATCAGTTGGAGGCTTCATTACCCCAACAGACTCTGTTCAGGATCAGGGATCAGCGCCCCCCCCCCCCGTGAATAGTTGACCCCCATTAACGTGGCTCTCAGTAACCCTTTCCTTCCTGTCTCAGATCGGCGTGAAGCACATCGTTGTGTTTATTAACAAGGCGGACGCCGTGGATGATAAGGAGATGCTGGATCTCGTGGAGCTGGAGGTCCGGGAGCTGCTGACGGAGTTTGGATACGACGGAGAGAACACGCCGGTGATCACCGGATCCGCTCTGTGCGCCCTCGAGGTACGCGGGATCCACGGATCCACTGACGTTTCTAACATCTCAGCCTTAACCCGGGATCAGCGAACGCGGCGTTGATTTTGAGCGCGTTGGGTTTTTTTTTTACCTTTCAGAACAGAAATCAGGACATCGGTTTGAATTCCATCATGAAGCTGCTGGACGCCGTGGACACTCACATCCCCGTCCCACCGCGAGACCTCGACAAGCCCTTCCTGCTCCCCGTCGAAGCCGTCTACTCGATTCCAGGTAACGCCGTCCCGTCGTGCGCGCCCTGCTCGGGGGGGGGGGCTGTCGGCTCGGCAGTCGGATGACCGTCTGTCTCCTGTCCGTTTTCAGGCAGGGGAACCGTGGTGACCGGGACCCTGGAGAGAGGAACCATCAGGAAAGGCGACGAATGTGAATTCGTTGGACGTAATAAACAGATCAAGTCTGTGGTTACAGGTAACATCCGTCTAACGCTTATTCCGCCCCCCCCCCCCCCGGTCCCCCGTGCTGGCCCGGCGCTTGGCCCTTCATCTCCCGCTTTACTGTCTTCTCCAGGCGTTGAGATGTTCCACCAGAACTTAGACCGGGCAGAGGCCGGAGATAACCTCGGAGCCCTCGTCAGAGGGTTAAAGAGAGAGGATGTGAGGCGGGGGATGGTGATGTGCAAACCGGGGTCCATCCGGCCGCACCAGAAGATCCAAGCCCAGGTAATCCTCCCCGGATCGGCCCCAAGGGTTCTTACCCGTCAGATTCTGGAACTTTAGTTAAAGGTTCCTGTAAAGCTTTGTCAGCAAACCCCGGCCCCATTCGGCCCCCGTCTAGTCGCCCGTTTCTCTTGCTGTAAAGACTCAAACCTTAATCAGTCGTTGGTCTCGTCTTAGATTCAGGAGCCGTATGTCTATCCCATGCCTGTTTAATCCCCTCACTGTATTACCCTCTACCACTTCTGCTGAGAGGCTGTTCCACAGCGAAAAGCAGTGTAGTGTTTGCGGATTTGTGTCGTCTGTGCTGAAGGTGTAACGTGACTGTGTGCGCGATGCTCTGCAGGTCTACATTCTCAGTAAGGAGGAAGGGGGCCGCCACAAGCCTTTTGTCAGTAATTTCTTGCCTGTGATGTTCTCTCTGACCTGGGACATGTCCTGCCGGGTGCAGCTGCCGGCCAACAAGGTAGGTGGTGTGGTGTGTTTTGTTTTTTTACCCCCCTTCCTGGCCATGTCAGTCGCTGTTGGCCCTTTGCGGCCCTCGTTAACGCATCGCCCCTTTTCACCCAGGAAATGGTGATGCCGGGTGAAGACTCCGCGCTCACCCTCACCCTGCGACAGCCCATGGTCTTGGAAATCGGTCAGCGATTCACCCTGAGAGACGGCAACCGGACGATCGGCACCGGCTTGGTGACGGAGATCCTGGAGATGACACCCGACGATGACATTAACTGGGGCGGCTGAACCCCACCGCCCCACCCCAAAAAAAATGAACTGATCTTGGAGGGTTTTGTGGGTTCTTAGTGAATAAAAAGAGAGAACCATAAACGCGATGGACGTCGGCCCGTCCGCACATCGGCCCCCCTGCACCCCGGCTCTTTCCTCTGTAAAATACACCCTTTCCTAAATAAAGTGGCTTTGTCTCCATGCTGTCTTTGGGCGGATTTGTGTTAAAGCTGCAGTTCCACTTCAATGCTCTGACGGCCGGAGAGAACTTACTGGACCCGCCATTCAAGCTTTTCCGCCTATCGGTGTTCTCTCCCGCGTCACATGATCACTAGCAAGATTGAATCTCTCCCAGGTACAGAATGACCAAATAAAAACTAGAATCCATGCGTTTGTTCAGAAGAAAATGTATTTTATTTATTATTTTACAGCATTTCTGTCATTTAGTTACCGCTGTTAGATTAAAGCTGGCGTTACTTTGTAGCCAAAGGCATGGCTAATCCCCCCCCCCCCCCCTTGCTTCTGGGGCAGCTATAAAAATAAATAACCTTTGCTGGGTATGCGGGGGGCTGTTGGGTGATAGAAGGATCAGCCCAGGACCACGGACCACTGATTACCGGAACTTATCTCAAGAGGCTATAACCGCGATGATCGTCGGTCCGTCCGCGCGTCGGCCCCCAGCTCTTTCCTCTATGAAATACCCCTACTGGCTCCGTCCCCGCGAGTCTCTGGCTGCCTTAGGGGGGGATTGGATTCCCGGGGTAAGGATGTTTCGGGGGGCCGCGTCACCGATGCTGTTTTCTAGGCATTACTTTAGCGTCCGGCAGGGTAATAACAAGCAGCTAGATGTTAGGGAAGTGGTCGAATTTCTGGGCCCGCGGTTTGCTTTTACCCTCTGGAGCCGGCGACGCGCCGTTCCCCGGAATCTGCGGCAAGAGCTGGCCCTGCGGAGACAACGGTAACGGTAAGAAATCTGTCTCTAGAACGTCATCAGACATTAACGTTACCGGAACAACCGATTGGGACTGGCCGGGGGCCACATGGCTGCCGCTTTACTGACTGACTAAAAAAAAACAATGTGTGTATAAATATGTGCGGGGCCGATATAAATACCTCCCCGGCGACCCTTTTATTAACAGAAACGTACAAAGAACAACAGGTCGTCCGCTGAGACGGGAAGAGTGGAGAGTTCATAGACAACAAAGGAGGGGATTCCTTACAGTGAGGGCAGTGAAGGTACGGAATCCACCGCCCAGAGAGGGGGGGTCTAGCAGATACACCGTGTGCCTCCAAAAGGGGTAAAAGCAGAACATACAGGGGTAGAAATGTTGGCTCTTTACGCCTCTGACGATATCCGTGCCGGGCAGCCGGGGACGGTAGGTTACGTGTTTTGTTGACGTGTCCTCGTGTAACGCATGCGTTTGGCCTGAGAGGGCAGGACGTCACTCCGGGGCCCGTACCTGCTGCAGTCTCCTCCTCCCCTTGCTCTTCCTCTTTTCAGGTTCCTCGCGGGCGGGGTTAAAATACGCGCTCTCCAGCAGCTGCTCACACGCCTGGCGATCATCGGGATTCATGCGCAGACAAGCCTGCGGAATGAAAAGGGTTTGATTATCTAGAACCGGGGCAGGCAGGGGGTCTGGTGCAATCTAAGCGGACGCGGGATTAGAAGAGAATGGCGCATACCAGCATTTCCACCCTGGGAAACAAGTGTCTTCATTTAGGTTCCTCTTTATATAACTCAGTAACTGTTTCATTAAGGGAGGTAGATAATGTCTAGAAGAAGGAGATGCCGCGCGTTTATTTACCCCTGTGGGGGCAGGTTTCTCTATCACTATCTATGGAATATCACCCAGCGTCATTTACCTTCATGAAGCTCATAGCAGTCGGCTGGATGTTGGGGAATTTCTCCTCCAAAGTTTCCTGAGAAACAGAAAGTGAACGTTTATAAAAATAGGAAAGCATATTGGTTACATTATATATATAATATAAGAGGTTCACTTATATCTGGGTATAATTCCTATAGCTCAGGGGGTATGACGTGTCCCCTGATGTTACAGAGGATCCACCAGTTCTAAAGCAGGATGACCGTACCACATCTCCGGGGTCAGGCTCGGGGATACTGGCTCCATGAAAGAACTGGTTGCTTCGGAAGATGTACTGGTGCCGGGGGATCAGCTTCCCTGTAACACAAGCAACATAATATATAATATATAATACGAGGAATATACAGGATATAACGGGTTATAAGGACGAGATTAGTTATACGGGGAGAGTATATAATAT
>VKOC01020507.1:0-35870 GCA_009364415.1 Spea multiplicata
GTCCTCTTTGACGTTTTTCTGCTTTTTTGGGCTCTGTGGCAGTTTTTCAAGATCGCAGCAGGTTGACACTCTGGCGTTTTTTACAAGGAAATCTTGGCGTTTTTCTCCAATAGAAGTCTATGGGAGATAAAAAAACGCCATGAAAAAGCCATGTGGGTTTTGCCTTGGCATTTTTTATGGCGTTTTTTTCCACAGTTACAATGCAGAGGATAGGCCCAGTATCTGTGTGTCCTATGAGATATAGGCTGGAAACAAACAGTTTCATACAAAAGAAAGTTCATATTGAATTTTACACCATTTGGAACAAACATGCCATTACAAACAAACATACCCAACGCATCAACTGGCTCCTGCGTGCCAAAAGCAACAGCAAACAATTTGCACCATCATTTGAGGCCAATCTTCCTAGAGGAGCAGACAAAAGCAGCAAAATTCGGGGCGCATGTGTACATAGAAAAAAGAAATAATCTGATGTGAGTGTGATATTGTCAAAAACAATAAGATAGGTAGAAGGTGTAAAATGCACTCACAAACAGTGCCAGCACAACAGGCTCGTCTGAGGTATGAAGACTGTTCTTTATTCTTTAAAATCTCTAAGAGCATAAAATAAAGAAAACAACCATATGGTGCAGTATCTTCCTTAATAGTATGTGCGCAAGTTAAAAAAGCACTTACAGGATGGTTGAATTCAAGTCGCTATTCAAAATAAATGTCCATTGAAGTGGATCAGGAACATGCAGATTAAAAAACTTCTCAACGCGTTTCGCCGCTCACTGGGCTTCCTCAGGAGAAATAAATATCAATTGATGTCATCCGCTATGATAATCCGCAATCGTGGGGAGTTAAAATAGAATGCAGAGGAGCAGACATTCAGACTAAAGCATGCCTTACAAACCACAGAAAAGAGACAAAAGGGTCCGCCGGGGCGTTTAAGTAGAACTCTACCAAGTAAATGACATCAGGAGAGGGCAGATACTTGCCATTTATCCTAATCCCTTTTAGCTGGGTGAAAATTCCAACGTGTAAAGGCTGGAAAAACTGCCTAAGGTCAAAACAGAAATTTCCACAGAAAGGCTAAAACGCCAGAAAAAAACGCCAAAACCAGGAAAATGCAGTGGCAGTTTTCTTGGCGTTTTTCATCAAGGAAAAAACACAGGACAAAAACTCAAGTGGAAACCTAGCCTAAAGGGAGAAAAAAAACACTTTTACAGCAACAATAAGTTTTGCAGTAAAAATGCAAGGAGCTCCAGGGATGAGATGGTCACTCACGTACCGCACAAGCTAAGTGGCTGATTTTACAAATATTTACAGTTCATCAGGATTTCAAAAATATCTTTCCTCTACCATGGGCTAAATTTAACCCCATGATCAAAGGGATCATGGGGTTAAAATTTAATATTGGCCATTTTTAAAAAGGGAATGTGACTTTTCATAGCTATATGATCACTGTGGTAACAGTGGTAAATGTAGCAAAAAGAAAAAAAGGAATCCCTTTGCTTACTGTCGGTTTTATAAGCCAAACACTCCAACAAATGTGCATTGTGACGGCCCAGGGTTAATAAGTGCTATCTATAACACCTATTATGACCATCCGGGCTTAAAAAATGCCGTGTCTGATCAAGTACCATTGAATGATGTAGCTAGAATACTTAAACTTCTTGTATTTTTTAAAGTTAAACTAGTTTATGTTTATGATAATTTAATTTGGGGGTCTGTAGGCAATTTTGATCTTTAGTTATCTGCCTTTAGAGACCCCCAAATCAGTTTTTTTACTTTTTTAACTTAATATTTTTTTATTATTTTTTCACAAGCATTATATAGTTAGAAAGGTGAGGCAATCCCAAAGTGGAAGACGTAGAAGGTTAGTAAACCAATTTATTTTTGCGCAAACTATATAATATTTTTTTTGTACAAAAACTAAAAAAATCGGTATGTGTGTGTATGTAAGTGTGTCCGTGGGGGACAAACAACATAATGCTTTTTTAAATTATTAAACAAAAAAGAAATCTCTGTGTCTGTATGTGTTCACAAGTTCAGCTCCCCAGTGTCACCTCTGTCCCCTTTCAGCCCCCCATGTCTTTGCTGTTCCCATTCAGCTCCCCAGTGTCACCTCGGTTCCCAATGAGCCCCTCCCAGTGTCACCTCTTTCCCCTTTCAGCCCCCCCATGTCACCTCTGTCCCATATCAGACCCTCCCAGTGTCACCTCTGTCCCCATTCAGCCCTCCATGTAATTGCAGCACCCATTCAGCTCTTCAGTGTCAGATCTGCCCCCAATCAGCCCACTTTAAGGTATGATCCTGGTAGGATATTCATATTAGCCTTTACAATTTCCCTGCTGCTGTGTACTATACTTCCCATAATCCTCAGCCAGTATCATGGGGGACATTTAACTGACTGAGCATCAGGGGGACATTAGGTTTTGCTTTTTTTACCATCCTTTGTTGCTATTAAATGTACGTATGTTAAACCACATTTGAATCATATTTGTATTTTTATAATCAGGAAAAGATGGGCTAATTCGGTGGCACAATGGGCCACTTGCCTTGACTTGCCCCTCAAGTTAGATGATAATTTACCATCTAAGACTATTTTTAATTCTCTGTTAAGTGCAAAAAATATTTATTGCAGTTTTCACACATGAAATTTGTTATCTCTTTTAGGCAGCCACACACCTCCTGCTACTGACCAACCAGGGAGCATAATATAGGAGGCTTGGCCCAAAGAAGGGTAATTTCCAAGAACTTGTTATCATGTGTCCTTTGGATATGAGTTATTCTGACCATGGAATAAGCTTAATTTGTTCATGACTGGGGTTTTTCCCACCCTATTGATTAACATTTTTATGAATTTAACAGTAGATAAGAACCATTTGGCCTCCTAGTCTACCCTTTTTTCCTGATGTAGACACCCAGACCTTAATCAGTCCTTGGTCTTCAAAATAGCTTTATGATTATCCTATGCATGGTTAAGTTCCATTATTTGTCATTTGTTTTATCATAATTCCCTTTTTTATATTTAGAGTACCCATCCAGATAGGCCTTTCTTTTGATACAATTTCTGTATGTCTAATTTATCATTTAATGTTAAAAATATAGCAACACCAGCCAAGTGGACTAATAGCCAGACTAAGGGAGCAACATTAAAAAATCAGTCTGCATGGGACAGAGATGCAGACAAGGGACACACCAATGACAACCTGATCTCCATGTACCAGTCCCTCCTTAGTTTATTCGCATAGCTAAACTCAAAATTTTAATGTTACTGTGCTCCCCTAGGCAGGACAAGAGAAGTTCACTCAGAGTTCGAGCAACGCAGAGGGAAACAAAGTCTGGGAGCGGCACCAGAAGATCTGCAGTTCAAGTGTGGAAGGGTGTATGAGTCTGCGTGAATGAGGGAATTAATTAATATGTGTGTGTGATAACATGGATGTGTAAGTAGGGGGGGGGCAGGGCACAGGGAGGCTGAAAGTGATGTGCATGTGTTGGCTGATTGTGCATGATAGGAGTGTGATTGCTATATTAAATATACATGATTGCTAACTGCAATGATGTACCCAACTTCCAACACAGCTAACATCATACTCATCATGGAACCTGGGCATGATAGAAGTGTAATTTTCGGGCCCCAAAATTAAGGTGCGTCTTATATAGGGGAGCATCTTATACATGGGGAAATACAGTATGTACATTTGCTTGACTCTCAATTCCTGTTTAATAATTTTGCTCATGAATTGGATAACTCTAGCCTTGGTGTAGAGATAATCTAAATTTTATTAAAGACAGGAGGCTTCATATTTGCATAGTCTTATTTACTAAAACCGCCAGCAACAAAGAAATGCTTAATAAGAGAAAAACAAATAACCGATCAGAAATATGCAGAGTCCATAAAAAGGCCCACAGAACCTCTTCTTTGATGTGCCGAACAGGTGGCACAAAACTTCAACCAAGAACAGTCCAGGAACAGGAGGACAAAAACTTCTTCTGATTTAAGTGGGCATCCAGGCAAGCTCAGACTATATGAAAAAGGAGAAACATTGTGAAAGTAAACTGCAGAAAAAACAGCCTTAAAGCACAATTGAACACAACCATCAATGCACAAAATATATAAATAGCTGAATACACATAGTCAAACCAAACACAGAAACAGTGGGAGGGAGAAAAGAGGTAATAACTAGACTTGGGCACCAGGGGGCTCTTCGTGTTTGTCTTTGTGCTCATCTTCGTATTCCGCAAATATTCGCCCGTTCCTGTCTTTTCGGGCGAATATTCGTGGACATTCTTCGTGCTCGTTTTATCTTCGTTCTCTCCTGGTTGCCTAGCAGGGGTTAATACGGGGTTAAGAACACATCAGAGCAGCAGCAGCAGATGCTTTGGTGCCGTGAAGGTATGTGTGTGCGACTCTATTGGTCACCGGCCAGAGGCTTGTCTGGCATTAACGAATGAATTGCAGAACTGCAGAATGCACTTCATTTGTTGATGGCAGGCAGGCCCCCTGCCGAAACCACCAATAGGGTCGCACACACGTACCTTCATGGTGCTATCCGAGGTGTACACAATACACATAGCTCCAAACTGAGGGCCAGGTTCTTCCGAGCAGGCTCTAGCCAGGAAGCGAACTGGCAGAGAAGAGAAAAGTCAGTCCTAGAGGTTTAGCAGCGGACTTCCAGAGCTCAGACACTAGGCCCTAGCATAAGCTGGCTACTCCGACGGAGGTAGCAGGCGTTGCCACACCCCAAACAGACGCAGCCAAGGGGGAGAAACCACCCTTACCATTAGGTACATTTTGGGCATGACACTAGCCAGGAAGCAAACTGACAGAGAAGAGACGCTGGCACCACCACCAGCAGCAGCATTGGGAAAGGCGAATGAGTGGGCAATTGATGACCCGCTCACCTGTTTCACCCCAGAGAAACTACCCTTACCATTAGGACATTTGAGGCATGACTCTAGCCAGGAAGAGAACTCGCAGAGAAGATATGCTGGCACAACCACCAGCAATAGCTTTGGTAAAGGCGAATGAGTGGGCAATTGACGACCCGCTCACCTGTTTCACCCCAGGGCAAAGCATCCAAAGTCTGTCAGTCCTAGACGTTTGGGAGCGGACTTCCAGAATTCAGACACTAGGCCCTAGCATAAATTGGCTACACCGGCGGAGGTAGCAGGCGTTGCCACACCACAAACAAGCACAGCCAAGGGGAGAAACTACCTTGACCGTTAGGGACATTTGAGGCATGACTTTAGCCAGGAAGCGAACTGGTAAAAGATGCTGGCACCAGCAGCAGCATTGGGAAAGGGCATGAGTAGGCAATGGACGACCCGCTAACCTGTTTCACCCCAGGAGTCGATCCAAAACTCAAAGGGAACAGCAGTCCAAAACATCTGGAAAAAATGAATGGTCTTCTAATTGAAGAAACTTCAACTCCCGAACAGGAGAACAGCAACCAGATGCGATTATGCTGAAAAATAAAAGAGATCGTGAAAGGTATCTCCAAGAACAACATAGTCACCAATCAAGAGTGAACATAACTAATAGACACAGCTCCCACCAGATAACAATAAATAATAACAACAATAATAATAAATAACCATAATAACAACAATAAGAAAAGAATAAAAGGAAATTATAAGAACTGAACCAAAACACAGAAAAACACCCTCAAACCCGGGGATGGGAACAGGAGGGAAAATATTTGCTTCCTGTCATTATTAAAATTAAGATTATACGTACACTAAAGCTAACATAATCTTAAATTTTACAACGTGACAGGAGGCTTCATATTTTGCTGTTTGAACGCTAACAAATAAAAGCAAAAGACACATGATCACCCGTGCCGAAATAAAATGTACAAAACGTTTCCTCTCAACCAATCAGCTGCATGTAAAACGTCTGACAGAGACGCACCAGCTAAAAAAGCCCGAAAGGCTGCAGCGCCTCAAACTGAATGAGCGCCGAATGAATCCTCTACCAAGCATAGGATCCATCGGACCGATCTGGCCAGAGTCATGGTAGAGACAGACAACTGCCCAGACCTGGAAAATCTTAAAGACGATGTCCTGTCCACATAGCTGCGTAAGCGGAAGCCACGCACAGCCTAGGAGAATCACGAAAAAAGGATAAGAGACAGTCGTAGAATTGAATTTAGTACGAAGAGAAATAGAAAAAGTAAAAGCGAAATGGTCAACAACAAAAGCCTTGACTTCAGCAACTATCCTAAAAGACACCAAACATAAAGTAAGGTGAGCTTAGCCGAAAGCTGCCGCAGAGACAAAACATCATTGACCGGCCAGTTCCTGAGAAACAAAAGGACCACGTCAACATGCCAAAGCCGGTTATACTTGGGGCCCAGCGGTCTCGTTAACTTAATGCCCCTCAGAAGCCTACACACCAAGGGGTGCTGTCCAAGCGGCACACCCTGAACTGGAACGTGGGCAGCCAAAATAGCAGAGCGCATAACGTTCAATGTGCGGAAAGACTTGCCTTGAGAAAAATGGAAAGAAAGAAAATAACTATGGCTGATATAGAAAGGGCCTACCTGTAGAATATCTTGACCTTCCCTGTCCGCGGGCTCCTCTACCTCTAAAGGCACCACATTGGCCTTGCAGAAATGGTCCATGGCTCTGGGCTCCCGGGAAGAAATTCTGGGGTTAAGTGTATCTGGGGCTTAAGGGCCAAAACCGGTTGGCGACACGACCCCTCTGTCGGTCAGCCCTGCCAAAAACCCCCTTGGGGGCGGGTTGACGAAACACCTTGCGTAGAGACACTTGAGCTTTGTTGAGTGTCGTATATAGGTTGACGTGCTTTTGAAGTTCTGTAAGGAATGGTTCTCCGAACAAAGCCCCGTCAGCCAGGGGATCCAGACCCTTGGAAGCTAGGTCTGAAAGCGGATCCACCGTGAGTAAGGCCGCCTTGCGTCTCTCCGAAGATAAAGCCGTGTTTGCGTTCCCCATAAAACAGACGGAACGAAGGGCCCATTCTCTCACAGCAGACAAATCCAATTGGGAACTTCAAGACACCTTGTCCAACACCTTAACCATAATGCTACAGAGACCAAACTAGCCACAGAGAAGATTACAGGAAGCAAGGTAGGACTGCCAAACAAAAGTAAAAATCAGGACAGGAAGAAAAATGAAACTGAAACCTTATATAATATAAAAGGAAAAAAAAACATGTCAGCAAGCCAATAACAGGAAAAAACGGGGGGGGGGTAAAACACAGTTTAAGGTGGCAATTTAGCCATCCAGATAAAAGAATACCATAAAGCACAATAAAGTACATGCACATACAAATAGATAATCCACAGAAATCAAAACTCTGACCTGTAGCTGTCAGGAGCAGCAAAGAAAGAGGACATGGCTTGGGAGACAGGAACATTTATAGACTTTCACTGTTATTTCCTGATTGGTTGTTTTATTAACTGTTTGTTTGCTGCTGTTGGGAGTCAGTAAAGAGAGAATAGCAAAATATGAAGCCACCTGTCATGTTGTAAAATTGCTTTGCGGGTCCTGTTATATACATAAAATACATTGCATTACCTGGTTTTCTGCTTGTGGTGTCTTTGTCTGCATAATCATGTACCGTGGGTTACAGACTGAACCCCAAGTATCCCCTGCGCATGGGCTCCTACCCGACCTGATCACCCGAGTCCTGACAATAATATTAATGTAATAATATATTAAATTATATATATAATATAAATTATTAAATTCTATTTATCTAATTTATCGAAGTGAGTAGGGCAGGCAGTAGGCACTGCCAGCTCAGGGCACAGGCACCCCAGCACTACACAGTTGATGTGAAGTGAAGAGTACCACCAGTCTCACACAGAGACCCTTTAACGTGACGTCACAAGAGCGAGCTGATTGGACAGACGAGGATTCAGCTCACTCCTGTTTGAAAATTTGGCGGTTGCGACGCGGAAAACAAGGACGATCTTTGTGCGTTCTTCTTCTTCATCTACGGCACTGTATTTCTGTTCTGACTCTTCGTGTTCGTTTTCATGTTCGCCCGAGACGAATGCACAAGTCTAGTAATAACTAACAACGAGGAACTTATCTCAAACATTAAAGTAAGAGAACACTTAGGGAATAGTGACCATAACATCAACCATGGAATGTATAGACTGGGATGGATTGTTCTCTGGGTTAAACACAGAGGACAAATGGAATACCTTTAAGCACATATTGCAAAGTTACACATCCCAATATATACCTATGGGAAACAAATACAAAAGAAACAAATCAAAACCAATGTGGCTTACCTGGAAAGTAAAACAGGAAATAAGGAATAAACAATTGGCATTTAAGCATTATAAAAGCGAGGGGTTGGTAGTATCATTTATGGCATACAAAGATGCCAACAAAGCCTGCAAAAATGGCTAAACTAGAAAATGAGAAACGTATTGCCAAGGAAAGTAAAACCAATCCCAAGAATTTTTTCAAGTATGTGAATAGAAAAAAGTGAAAGGTAGAGAATGTTGGTACGTTATTATCTGAAACTGGAAATTTGGTTAGTGAGGACAGAGAGAAAACCGACATCTTAAATGCTTTTTTTTCTTCTGTTTATACCAAGGAAGAACCAATGACGGAGCCCCTGCTGGCTAATTTTAAGGAACCGTTGCAGCAAACATGGGATTGGCTGACACAAGAGAAAGTGCTCAAGCAATTAAATACTGTTAAGGTAGACAAGGCCCCTGGACCGGACGGTATACATCCAAGGGTACTAAAGGAGCTAAGCCTAATTCTGGCCCAACCATTATTAAAAAGGGATCAAAATCTCAACTGGGCAATTACAGGCCAGTAAGATTAAAATCGGTAGTGGGGAAATTATTTGAAGGGTTGCTAAAGGTATACATTCAAGATCATATCTTGATCCATAATACAATAAGTAGAAATCAACATGGATTTGTGAAAGACTGGTCTTGTCAAACCATAGCATTCTATGAAGAAGTTAGTAAAAATATAGACCTGGGTGTGGCTGTAGATGTGATTTATCTGGACTTTGCTAAGGCATTTGATACGGTTCCACATAAAAGGCTACTCTATAAATTAACAGAAATAGTCTTAGGGGCAAATATGCTGTATGTGGATCACAAATTGGCTGAAAGATAGAGTGCAGAGGGTTGTTATGAATGGATATTTCTCAGCCTGTACGCAGGTATTAAGTGGAGTTCCTCAGGGATCTGTCCTCGGTCCTCTTCTTAATTTATTTATAAATGATCTCCCAAGCTGCATTGAGCCATGTCACAATTATTGCTGATGACACAAAATTAGGCAGGGTAATTCAGACTAATCTTTATGTTTCCTCTTTGCAGGAAGATTTAGACAGAGTTGGGGACTGGGCGTGCAAGTAACAGATGAGGTTCAATATAGAGAAATGCAAAGTTATGCATTATGGTAAAAATAATAAAAATGCAACCTATTCTTTAAATGGAATATCCTTGGGGGAAACTACCAATGAGAAGGATTTAGGAATAACGGTGGACAACTGTGAAGTGTGAGCTGCCCGGAACGGAGTAATAGAGGTAGGAACCCGGTATGCAGGTGACAACTAGGAGCACACACGAAAAATAAATAGGAACGTCAGGAATAGCCGGGGTCTGGTACACGAGCAGGCACGTCAGGAATAGCGGGGTCTGGACACGAGGAGGCACGTCAGAATAGCGGGTCTGACAACGAGGAGGCACGCCAGGAATAGCGGGGTCTGGTACACGAGGAGGCACGTCAGGAATAGCCGGGGTCTGGTACACGAGGAGGCACATCAGGAATAACAGGAATACACGGTATAAGGCACAATAACTGAGCACTGAATGAGTTTCAGTGCTCAGTTTTTAAACTTCCCGCCAGTGATCGCCACGCCCATAGACGTGACGTCACTCGCGCGTGTTCCCTGCCGGCAGCGGCAGGGAACACAAAGTTATGCGAGGGCGCGCGCGCTTAGAAGCCACCACGCGGCCGGCTGAAGAGGACGGCACAGCCGCGCCGCGGGACCGAAAAAGACGGGAATCCAGAATGTCCTGGACCTCGTACTCTGTGTCATTGTTGACCAGGATAGGAGGAGGAGGAGTAGAACAACGACCAGGGTAGGGGTTAGCTGTCCACGGTTTGACCAAAGAGACTGGATGAATGGTCATAGAAGCAGGTAATTTCAAATCCAGAGCAGATGAGGAAATGACACGGACGACAGAAAAAGGCCAGACAAATTTAGGCCCTAATTTTTTCGTAGGGCACGTGAGCTTGAGATGACGAGTAGAGAGCCACACTTTATCACCAGGCCTATAGGAAGGAGCAACACGACGATGACGGTCGGCAAATGATTTATAACGAAGTTGGGCCCTACGTAAGGTATTATGTAAGAGGTTTTGGTAAGATTCTTGACATGGTCGGTGACTGACGGGACAGAGCTCGGAAGTGGAGATCCAGGCAACATCGATGGGTGAAATCCGTAGGTAGAATAGAAAGGTGACATCTTAATAGAACGATGAAAATGATTATTATAGGCGAATTCTGCCAAAGGTAGGTAATAACTCCAGTCGTCTTGTAGGTATGTGGTATAACAACGAAGATATTGTTCTAGTGTCTGATTAGTTCGTTCCGTCTGACCATTACTTTAAGGATGGAAGGCTGTCGACAGAGAACGTTGGATGCGTAACTGCTTGCAGAAAGCTTTCCAGAAATGTGAAGTGAACTGGGATCCACGGTCAGAAACAATGTCTTCTGGTAACCCATGGAGTCGAAAAATGTCTTTAACAAAGGAATGTGCAGTCTCTGTAGCTGAGGGGAGATGATCAAAAGGAAGGAAATAAGCCATTTTAGTAAATCGATCTATTATGACTAATAAAGTGGTAAGGCGATTGGATGGTGGGAGGTCTGTAATAAAGTCCATAGAGATACAGGACCATGGTCTAGTTGGGACCGGTAAGGGTTGTAACAGGCCTGCGGGTTTATGATGCGACTCCTTGGATCGTGCACATGTAGAGCAGGAGGATATGAAGTTTTTGACCCCTTCTGTCATATTAGGCCACCAAAAAGAACGTTGAATCAATTCCAGTGTTTGTTTAACCCCGCCGTGTCCAGCAAGGGGTGAGTCATGACAAGCTTGCATAACCTGGATACGATTCTCAGGAGGAACAAATATACGATCTTGGTGATAATAAAACCCTTCTCGAATTTGTAATCCTGGAACATTAGGAGGGTTCATCCGACCGGTAGTGTTCCGGATAGCGTCCCATAGTGTATGTGTCCCTGCAATGAAGTGTTGGGATGATAACACAGTGTCGTGATCCACCCTAGGTGTAGAGGAGTTTTCGTAGATCCGAGACAAGGTATCCGCTTTAGTATTGCGCGATCCCGGACGGTAAGTGATATGGAGTTGAAATCTTGTAAAAAATAGAGCCCATCTTGCTAATCTTGGTTGAAGTCTTTTGGTGGTACGTAAATATTCTAAATTTTTGTGATCAGTATATACTGTAATGGGGTACAAGGCCCACTCAAGTAAATGCCGCCACTCCTCTAAGGCCAACTTTATCGCTAGTAATTTGCGTTCTCCGATACAATAATTCCTTTCTGCGGAAAATAAAGTCCGTGAAAAATAAGCAACTGGATGTAGGTGACCATCAGAATCTTGCCTTTGAGAAAGAATAGCACCCACAGCTGTGTCAGAAGCATCGACCTCGAGGATGTAAGGTTTGTGGGGAACAGGTAATTTGAGAATGGGTGCCGAAATAAATTTGTTCTTTAAAAATTCAAACGCTTTCTGTGCAGCTGTGGACCAAAAAAAAATTATTTTTAGTTGAAGTAAGGGCAGTGATAGGACGTATGTGCATAGAAAAATCACGAATAAATTTTCTGTAGTAATTGGCGAATCCCACGAATCTTTGTACCCCCTTTCTATCAGTGGGTGGAGGCCATAGGAGGATAGTGGAGATCTTACGGGGGTCCATCTGTATACTGGTGGGCGAAAGTATGTATCCCAGGAACTCGACAGTTTGAACTTCAAAGACACATTTTTCCAATTTAGCATATAATCCATTGGAACGTAGTCTGGATAAAACTTGGCACACATGGTCTCGATGAGCCTCCAAAGAGGAAGAGAAAATTAAAATGTCATCTAGGTAGACAATTACAAAACGATCCAGGAAGTCACGAAAAATGTCATTGATGAAATGTTGAAAGGTGATGTGTAACTGATGTGTCTGGCTTCTAGCAGTTTAGTCTCCTCAGTGCTTCCTGATCCCGTGTTGGTACATGCAGCTTTGTACATAAAATTGGTCCACCAGGTAAGTATAAGGAAATAAATTTATTCTGGGCAGATGCCCTATTCCATAAAATACACTACGTGTATAGGATATACCTATCACGTTTAAAAATAATAAAATGAATTTAAAAGTACCGAAAATACAAATAAAAGATAAAGTCCGATTGGATATAAGGACGGGAGCTCTATCCGTCCTATCTCAACGCGTTTCGCCTGTGTCGTGGCTTCCTCAGGAGTATCTTGCATGTTGTCTTGTTCGTCTTTTTATTCTTATGGGGGGCGCCATCTTTGTGTTTGACGTCCGTACGTCTGACGTCAGTGTCTTCTTTCTCTTCCCAGCGTCCGTTCGTCACTCGCTTGTACAGCCCCTCTATCTGATGTCGTCCTCTCCGTTCGTCCCTCCCGTGTTCCAAGGTGAGTATTCAATGCGGGGAGCGAGGAGATAAAAAAATTAGTGTTTAGCGTAACGATGTGAAGATATCGTTTCTATTTTATAGGTACATTTCTCCTCCAGGGAATCGGGTAGAAAAAAGAGAGAGTTCGGAACACGGACATTCCGGGAAAATGAGAATATATTCTCATAGATGGAAACGGGAGACCCGTAAACAGGAGAAAAAAGTGCCCTGATGTATACTGCACCACCTCAACAACCCAAAGGACAAATAGTCATATAAATGTTGAGAAAGTGTATATTTATGTGCTTATATTGTTTGTGTCAATGATTCAAATATGGACAAATAAAAAAAAATAAATAATAATAATAAAATAAAATGGTAAGTAAAAAAGATGAGTGGAAAAAATGTTTAAACATAATCTTGATAAATAAAAATTAGTGATGAAAGATAATCATGATAATAAAAACATAGAAAAAATATAGAAAAAAACCCAAATCACTGTATGTGTATATGCTTCTTAAATATATATGTGTTTAATCAGATATAATTATGGTCTGAATGTATGTATAGTAGAACTCAGTATAATATGGTGTTAATAATGTTGTTACTAAAAATATTATTAAAAATATTATTAAAAGTATTAATGGTGGATCATTCATTTTGTTGGTTTATATGTGTGCTAGAATGTCCAGCTCCATGTTTAAGCCGCCTTTTTTGAAAGTTCTCAATTTGAAAATCCATTCAGTTTCTCGTCTTGATAGGTTTTCTATTGTATTGCCCCCTCTCCAATTAGGGGGGACCCAATCAATACCCATGATTTTTAAATTTTCTAATGTGAATTTTGGACATGAATTACAGTGTCTTGGGACGCTGTGTTTCGTGTTGTGGTTTCTTATGTTTCCTATATGTTCTAGGATCCTCTCCTTCAAAGGTCTTGATGTCCTGCCCACATATTGGATCCCGCACCCACACTCTAATAGATATATTACATTTTTAGATGTACAATTAATAAAATGTTTAATTGTGTATGTCTGACCCGTAATAAAACCTATGAATTGATCTATTTTCTTTGGTAAAAAGGTACACATTTTGCAGTGACCACATTTATAAAAACCCTTGGGAATGTAGGTTTTTCTTAGTATCATTCTTAGGTAAGGTGCTTGGAGCTAATAAAGTTTTGAGTGAACCAGTTTTTTGAAAAATGATCTGTGGCTTTTCTGGTATTATATTTCCTAAGACCTCATCTCCTTTTAGTATGTGCCAATGTTTCTCCAATATTTTCTTAATTTGGTGTGCTTGGGTATTATACTGAGTAAAAAAAGAAAAACTAAAATCCTTAGGTTTTTTAATATCCATTTCTTTCTTTGTTAGTAACTGAAGTCTATTCATGTTGTCCACTTGTTGCAGGCTGCTTTCTAACCTCGCAATAGGGTACTTTTTTCAATGAATTTTTGCTTCATTTTGCTTCATTTCTTTGCTTTTTCTTTAAAATCTTCATTTTTGGAACAATTTCTTCTCACCCTCATCAGTTGGCCCTTCGGTATGTTGTTGAGCCACCTGGGATGGTGGCAACTCGTATAATGGATATATCCGTTTCTATCTGTTGGTTTCGTATAGTTCCTTGAACATATCTTCTTTCCTTCTGAGAACAGTTCCACATCTAAAAACTCTATTTTTTCTTTCTGAATGTTAGACGTAAATTTTAGGTTAAAATCATTATTATTAGTGTATTGTATAAAAGCTTTTAATTCATCTTCTGTCCCTTTCCAAATTATTAGTATATCGTCGATATATCTTTTCCAGAGCACCAGGTTAGCACTATATGGGTTGTTGTTCCATATTGAGTTGTGTTCCCATTCGGCTACGAACAAATTAGCGTAGCTAGGTGCGAACCTGGTGCCCATTGCTGTTCCACAAAGTTGGAGGAAGTATTCTTCCTCGAACCAGAAGTAATTGTATTTTAAGATAAAACTAATACATTCCAGGATAAAGCATTTTTGTGTTAGTTTCATGTTCACATCCCTAGATAGGGTTAGGTCTATTGCTTTAATCCCTTGTTCATGATTAATGATTGTATATAGCGAGGAAACGTCCATTGTTGCCCATAACCATCCTGGAGACCATTCTATTTCTTCTAGGGTCTTTAACAGATGAGTCGTGTCCTTTAAGTATGCTGGAATTTTAATAACATATTTCTGTAGAAATAAATCTACATACTCTGACGTATTACATGTAAGGGAGTCAATCCCACTAATAATGGGTCTGCCCGGTGGTTTCTCTAAATTTTTATGTATTTTAGGGAGGAAATAGAAAACAGGTAGTCTAGGATATTCTTTTTTTAAATAGTTGTATTCTTTTTTGTTCAGGACTCCTTGTTCTAGGCCTCCGTCTAATATCTTGTACAGTACTGTACTGAAGTCTCTAGTGGGGTCCTTACTTAATTTCTTGTATGTCATTGTGTCCCCTAAGATCCTATTTGCTTCTGATATATAATATGTACGATCCATTATTACTGTGGCCCCCCCTTTATCTGCTTGTTTTATAACAATGTTATGTTTCTCTTTTAGGGCTCGTAGGGCTTGTTGTTCACTTTTATTTAAATTGTGTGTTTTGGTTTTGCTCCCTAGTTTCTCCAAATCTTTAAGTATTAAATCAGTAAAAACCCCTATGTGTTCACTTTTTTCATTGTAAGGATAAAATTTGGATTTAGGTTTTAGTTCTGTGTGTATATATTCCTCTGCCGTGTTGGGATTATCTGATGCTAAAGTGGTGATATTACCATTGGTATTTCTTTCATCTGTTTTATTGAAAAATCTTTTTATTGTCAATTTTCTTAAATATTTTTGAGTATCTAAGAATAGCTCAAATTGATTGGGACCTCTGGCTGGGGCGAACTTGAGGCCCATTCTTAGTAGACTAATTTCGTTCTGTTCTAAAGTGGCTGATGAAATATTAATAATTCCTTCTTCTTCTGGTATTAATTCCTGTATGCACCCTGTCTTTCTTCCTCTACCCCTCTGTCCTCTTGTTCCCTTAGGAATTTTCTCCTTTTCCAGGGGCTTTGGTCTAGTGGGATATACCGATTCCTTAGCTCTATAGCTTCCCTTCGGGGTGGGGTCTCTTTCCGTTTGGTACCTCATTTTCGGGATGGCTCCCTGTCTAAAAAAGCCTGTTCTGGTGTCTTATGGATAACCTCCATATTATTTCTATTGGTGTTCTCCTCTGTTCTGTGATGTGTAAGTGAAGGGTGGTGAGTCCTGAAACGTGTAGGCGAAGTGAAGTCCTGCTTATAGTGTTCAGTCTGTTGTTGTTTATATGGAATAAATCTCCTGGTGTTAGACCTGGGTTTCTCCCCTCTATTCCTCTGTGTATATTGGTGATTATATTGTGTATTCCTAGGTTGATGTATGCCTTTCTGCATTTCATCTTTGTCTCTAAAAAATTTCCTCTTTTTATTTTTAATAATTTCTTCTTCTATTTTGCTTATCTTTCTTTCCATATTTATTTTATTTGATGCAATATTCTTTTTATCTATTTTGATTTTGATCTCTTCTTCCATCCCTTGTATGTCTTTCTCTATAATGTTTAATTGTTCTTTTTGTTGATTGACAATTAATTGCATCAGTTTAAATGAGCATTCATCTAGGACTTTGTGCCAATTTCGCATGAATTCCTCATCCTCCTGACCAAATGCTGGGACTTTTTGGATTCTCAATCCTCTAGGAATGGTTTTTGTTTTGATATACTGTTCAATAAATGTGATTTCCCACCACCTTTTAATTTCTTTTTCTAATAATCTTTCCATTTTAATGAAAAGATATGTGTCAGGTGTTTGGTTTTCTGTGCTATGTGAAAAGATGTCTTCTAATTTCCTGTTTCTTTCCTCTCGCCCTGTGAGAAAGGAATCTGCCTTATAGGCCATTATATATATTTATAAATTTCTTGTCTTTTTTGGACTGGTATTCAAGCGGAGAAAAAAAGTGTAAATGTGAAAACCAAAGTTTGTGAAGAACCAGTGTCAAAAAATGTGTACAAGAAGAAATAATAGAAAGAATACTTCCCTTTCTCTTTTTTGAACCGGATACACAGCTGCTAAACCCGTAATAACACTCTCCTGGTGTTAGAAAGATAATTTTGTTCCGCTAGGGGGCGCTTGTGTACTTGGTCGGTTTTTCCAATTTGAAAATTAAAACAGAAAAACGGGATCAGGAAGCACTGAGGAGACTAAACTGCTAGAAGCCAGACACATCAGTTACTAACTGTAAGTGTACACCTGTTCTGGCGTGTCAGAACACTGTTAAGATACCACACCATTGTGTTTTTTATTTTCTCTGTTTTTTTTACATATACTCCACACGTGGACCGTGGAGGATTTATATATAAGGCTTGATCATCTCATTTAAAGTGTGAGTGCATATACACCATTTTTTATGCCAAAAGTCCATTTGACATACCACACTATCATAAACTTTTTTCTGTTTTAATTTTCAAATTGGAAAAACCGACCAAATACACAAGCGCCCCCTAGCGGAACAAAATTTAATAAGAAACACCCAGATGATACAAGGAATAAAAATAGGTCCGCAGGAACATACAATAACTTTATATGCGGATGACATCCTCTTAACTATCCTCTCCACAATTGTCTTATCCCTCATTATTATTACAGGCAATAAATAACCGCGTCTTTTTCAAACTATAAACTAAACCTAACAAAGACACAATTATTAATGCTATACCTGACAAACTCAGCAGCAAACACTAAGAAAAGACAACCATGTGATGAATGGTCAACAGCAGAGCATGAATGCTCAACTGTAGTGATCTATCAGATGTAGTTCCACTTAATTTTGGGGGCTTACTCGATAAACAAAGATCTATCCTCAAAATGGAAAAAAGTTAGAAGTCACGTGGCTCGGACGTAAGAATGTCCCTCAAAGCTTATGATTCCCAAAATCTGTTTATAACTATACCTCTCCCAGTTTTACAACATATGCTAAAAAAAAAAAAAAAAAAAAAAAAAAAAAAAATCGCTCGATCAAGATGGGCGCTTAAGCCGTTAGCGCTGCTCGCTGTCCGCCTTATGGGGAAACCAGCCACGTTGGGGGTACCCCCAGATCACTGGGGACCCGTGACAAGTCCTCTAATCCGTCCGTGCGGTCATGCTTTCACGGCACACCTGACCAAGATTTGCGGGACTCTGAGGCCAAGATGGCGCCCTAGCCTGCTAGCCAGGCCAGCGAATGCTCAGAGGAAGGCCTCCTGGATCAAGAGCCAGGCTTACCTTCCTTTTCCTCCTCTGATTCCTCGTGGCGGGAGGCCCTCGAGTCGCTTCCGACGAAAGCGGATCTAGTGGCTGTAATTAATTCCTCGTTGGAACACGCTCTCCATGGAGTTCGGACCGACCTCGTGGATATCAAGCATGACCTGAAACAGATTGGAGACCGTGTGGTGACGCTGGAGGAAGGCCACTCGGCTGCCTGCGAGCGGATAGATCACCTCTCTGAGCTGAGGCGACAACTCGAGGACCTCGATAATCGAGGCAGAAGAAACAGCCTCCGGGTGCGAGGCTTATCTGAATCGATACCGCCGGAGGAACTCCGTTCGACCTTGCAGACCCTCTTCAACTCGCTGCTCAAACAACCAGACGACTCTCCCATCCATTTTGACTGAGCCCACCACGCTCTCCGCCCGAGGGGCTCCCCGTCTTTCCCGCCAAGAGACATGGTCTGTTGTTTGCATGAGTACACAGTCAAGGAGGCGATTCTCAAGGCATGCCGTTCGGCTAATACCGTGGAATTTGAAGGGGAGAAGATCTCTGTCTTTCAGGATTTGTCTCCACTTACCCTCCAAAAGCATAGTGCGCTGCGGCCCATCACTTTGGCTCTCCATGATGCTGGGATCCCCTACCAATGAGGTTTTCCATTTGTGCTCATCGCGAGACGGAACAAGGACACTTCCACCCTGAGACACTCTGGCGAATTAAAGTTCTTCTTGGAGGAGCTGGACTTACCGCACACCAACCAGAGAAAGAGGACCCGGCGTGCCCTTTAAACTGCTCCAGTCACCGGCCTCAACGCTGCATGTCCCGGTATGGCCATCTATGACTCTGGCCCGACTATGGACACCTTCCTGCTGGCGCTCAAGCCCGCCACTCGCCCTTCTCAGCGGGATCTTCATAGTCCGGAACTTGTAGACCTCTGACCGAGTATTTTGTTAAGTTTTTTGTTCTGTTTTTTGTGCGGTTTGCGATTATCACGTTTTTATTTTGTTTACTCATACTGACCTCCTTGCACCCACTCATACACCTCTCACCACGCATGCACTAGACACGACCACGAACGCTGGTGGCCCTGGTTTTTGGGTCTTATGCCCGGTTTGTTCCTTCCACCATGCACACACACTTCATGAGCCTGGGTCCATGTCCCATGTGTCTGGCCTGTACGCCCGCTACCCTACCGCTCCATGGTAGCCCATTATTGTGCTCCCACTCTTGACCTGGTGTCCCTTGGGACTGGCCCTTGTCAACCTTCACCTACTCACTGCACACACTCTACACGCGCCTGGGGCCGTCATTATCTTTACTTTTTAATTTCTACTACATCTACTGTGATTTTTATCGTTCAGTTTATAATTTTTATTATGTGTCCCGGGACTGCTGTCGGTGGTACCTTTACCTGGGACCTGTGGGGAGCTTTCTGTTTTCCTAGGCGGACGGCGCAGTAGTTGCTCTCCTTCAGCGGGAGCCCGTCGGGGCTGGGGCACTTTCCCGGTGGGGAGGACTTGAGGGCTTGCATAAATTCCAGCAAGGTGAGCGGAGAATCAAGGGAGGCTGCTTCAGTCGCAGTTATTTTCCGGCGAGTGGACCTCTCCAAGTAAGACCGGATCTCTCCAATCTCACTAGGAGGTACCCGACAGGGATGGCCGGATCGAAGGCTATAAAGCTGTTCGTAGTAATTGTTAAAACAGGCAGAGACGTCTGAGGGGATGGACCAGGCCTGCCCAGCAGGGGAGCGAACCCTAGAGATAAACGTAGGCTTACGAATAGCGCGGAGAGCTCTAGCCAAGTATTTGCCCATCTTGTCGCCATGTTCATAGAACAACGCCCTTGTGCGCAGGAAGGACCTGTGCATCTTTCGATTGAGAATTCAAGCGAGGTCACCCCTAAGAGTCAATAAGAGCTGCAGGTCATTTCCCGACATGGAGGCCTTATGAGCCTGTTCAGCTCTAGCTATTTGGGAATAAAGCTCCTCGACCCTCTCCATCTCCAGAGGCTTGCGGCGTGAACAGACGCTAATGAAGTGACCCCTAATCACACATTTATGGGCCTCCCATACAGTTAGCCCGGGAGTCTCCGAAAGGGAGTTTTCAGCAAAACAACATTTAAGAAGCTCAGAAGCTTCCGCCATGATCTCGGGCTCGGAGAGGAGCGATTCGTTAAGACGCCAGGAACGTTCAGAGGGTCGAGCGAGAGGGGAGGCCAGAGACAGGAAAATCGGAGCATGATCCGACCAGATGGTAACCCCGATAGAAGAGCTGCACAAGAGGGAGGCGTGGCGCCAGGGGAGGAAAAAATGATCAATACAAGAGTAGGAGTTATGCGGCGCAGAGTAGAAGGTAAAGTCTTTAGCAGCGGGATGTAAGGCCCTCCAACAGTCAACCAGTTTATGGTCAGACAGGAGGCTAGAGATCTTTCCCAACACATGTCTGGGCCACCGAGGTGTCGAGAGTAGGGTGCAAGGCCACATTAAAATCCCCTCCTGAAAGAATGGTTTGCAAGGTGACATGTTGTCCCGGATTAGGCAAATAGACATTGGCGAAGGCATATAGCTGCTGTAGGATCCTCCCCTTCACCAAGAAGAAGCATCCCTCTGGGTCAGTACAAGTATCAATCAACTGGAAAGGGACCCGACGGGAGAAGAGCATGGCCACCCCTTTAGACTTAGCTGTCACATTATTGCTAAAAAAAAACCCGTAGGGTAGAATCTGTTGGACAATTTGGGGGCACGGGTCCCGAGGAAGCGCGTCTCTTGCACAAACGCGATATCGATCCGCTGCGTCTCAGATCACGCAGCAGAGACGTGCGTTTTTCAGGGATGTTCAAGCCGCGAGCGCTGAGGGAGAGCAAGTTAAGCGCAGACATGGCGGACATACACACTCACTCAAAAAAAGAGGAGAAAAAAAAAAAAAGGGGGGGGTGGTAAAGGGAGCCACCAACGGAAGGAGAAGGGAAGAGGTGGAGAGAAGAGCAAAGGCAATAGGGAAGGCACGAAGCACGCCCACCAGGAGAACGCAACCCGGTGTCACTAGGGCGTCACAACCATTAAAGATACACAAAATGCAGCATGAGAAAAAAAACAGCATATAGTATTGAAACAGGAAAGCACACTGAAAGGTGCATACAATGAAACAACACGTATCAGGTCAAAAAGGAGAAATGTATCATGAAGACCATAGATACATAGAAAACCATATGGCATACAATCATAAAGCATGTCAGAAAGAACATATGGCAAACAATCGGAAAACATATCAGAAACTGTGAATAGAGAACCGCCCACACGGGCAATCCAAGTACATGGAAATACACCAGGAGCCAAAAACAAACAAACCCAAAACACATATATATATATATATAGAGAGAGAGAGATATGCACATTGAATGTATGGCCATGGGGAGAAGAAATAGCATGGAGACAGGGGGGATGCCCCGAGTACAATAACATATTGACAAGATGTAACACCGGCGGCAAAACAGAGTGCATAGCAAGGCCACACAGAAGGCCATGGCACCGGGACGACGCCGAGGGCCACATCTGGTGATCAGCGTGCAGGCAGATAAACATACAGATAAACTGCAATTATAATAACAGAACAACAAAATGCAATGCTGGTGGCAAAGAAAACAACAGGAAGTCCATACATAAGTCCACGGTACCGGGATGTTGTCAAGGGCCTGGCGCGCACAGTGTGGAGAGAGGGAGGGAAAAAAAACAAAAAACCCAAACACACATATAGATAGAGATATACACATTGAATGTATGGCTATGGGTGAGAAGAAGTAGCATGTAGGTAGGGGAGATGCCCCTAGTACAGTAACACACTGTACACTAACAAAGACACATCACTGGCGGCAAAACAGAGCACAGAGCACGTAGCAAGGCCACATGGAAGGCCATGGTACTGGGATGACGCCCAGGGCTACATCTGGTGGCCAGCGTGCAGTGAGCAGAGTGCGTTAAAATAAAAAACCCCAAAACACACATATATATATATATATACAGAGAGAGAGAGAGAGAGAGAGAGATACAAATGAAATGCATGGCCATGGGTAGCATGTAGCATGTAGTAGCATGTAGGCAGGGGAGATGCCTCCAGTACAATAACATACTGACAAAAGGTAACATTGGTGGCAAGACACAGTACATAGCAAGGCCATACAGAAGTCCATAGTACTGGGACGGTTCCAATGGCCACATCTGGTGAACGGCGTGCACAGTGTGTAATAATAATAAAAAAAAATGAAGGCCAAAGAGAGTGCGAGCGGCAGCATCCGGACACGCCCCCGACACATAAATTAACACTCCTTCCGTCCTTGCCTCCATGGACGCCGAGAAGGCATTTGACAGTCTCCTGGTCCTTGCCTCCATGGATGCCGAGAAGGCATTCGACAGTCTCCTGGTCCTTTTCATTTAAGGTCCTGGAGGGTATCGGTCTGGGTACAAGATTCCGGACCTGTATCCGCGCTCTGTACGCCTCCCCCATGGCCCGCATTACTGTTAATGGAATCCAGTCTGGTGGGGTGGCCCTATCCAACGGGACGCGCCAGGGGTGTCCTCTCTCCCCCCTCTTGTTCCTCCTAGCGGTCGAACCAATTGCTGCGGCTGTCCCTTCCAACTCGACGATCAAGGGCATTGAGATTACGGGTCACTCCCATGTTATCTCGCCGTTTGCTGATGATGTCCTTGTGACACTCTCTAACCCATCCCATTCTCTACCTGCACTGCTGTCACTGCTTGAACATTTCCACCACCTCTCCAATTATAAGATGAACTTGTCCAAGTCTGAGGTGATGGGGTTCCACCTTCCGCCAGACCTCTCTCATCATATCCGCTCCACGATGCCTTTTGCTGGAAAGAGGATTTTATTAAATATGTAGGCGTCCTCAACCCCTTGGACTTGACTACGTGGGCCTTCCCCCACGTGTCCTGGTTCGGCAGGGTTAGTGTCCTTAAAATGAACATCCTAGTTTCCTTTATCTTTTTAGACGTTACTCATCTTTCTCCCGTTTCTACTTTCGTAAGTGTCACAGCGCCTTCCTTCGGTATATCTGGAAGGGTAAACCCCCTAGGCTCTCCTTTTCTTACCTGACTAGGCCAAAGACGTCGGGAGGGATGGGTGTCCCCAACCTGGAGTTATACTGGAGGGCTGCTCACCTCCGCCACATTGTCGAATGGGCTGTTGGCTCTAACCAACCTTGGCTCCGGGTTGAGGCTGCAGCCCTCTCGTGCCCCCTCAGTGTCCTTCCCTGGATCTCTGAACTGCAGCGGTGTGGCGTACACGCGCCTCATCCCTTGATTACGCCCACACTAAAAGCATTCAAAGGGGCTATGCGAGCTGGCGGTGTCTCGATAAAACCCTCCCCCTTGTTTCCTATTTCAGGGCATCCTGAATTTTCACCTGGGAGGGCTGCCAGTTGTATGTCGTCTCTTACACCCCCTACTGCCTCCGTACTTAGGGTCTTCCATGTATCCCATGGCTCCACCTTTAAACCGTTGGCAGAATTGACAGGAAACCCGACTAACCCCTTTCCGGCTGTCTTATACCACCAAATTAAGCACTTTCTCACTTCCTATGGCGTCCTTACTGGTGGGACTCATGCCCCTACAGTGTTTGAACAGCTTTGCCTAGCTAACAAGGAGCCCCCACACCTCCTCTCTGCCCTGTATGCCATCCAGCTCGCCCCGGTAGTGCTCACTAAACCCTACTACTTTAATCTCTGGGAGGGGGACCTGGGGATCCCTTTTTCCCCTCAAGGAGTGGGCGAAGATGCTTATGATTGCGCACAAGGGGACCGTCTCCAGCCGAGTGCAGGAAACGCTCTTTAAAAATCGTCACCCGCTGGTACAAAGTTCCTTGCCCCAGATTCCCCCTACATGCTGGCGCTGCAACGCCCTCCCTGGCTCCCTCTACCCTATCTGGTGGTGGTGCCAGGCATTCCAACCCTTTTGGGACAAGGCGTCTACAGTCATCCGGGAGGTAGCAGACCAGACCTCCCGGTCAGCCCTCCGTCTCCTCCTTACACTGTACGTTTCCTCCTCATTGTTGTTACTAATGAGACTTCGCCTTCAGCCGCTGTTTGTCGAATGTGGATATTATGTAGCACATATGGGGGAAGGAGATGATTGTTCGCCCTTTATGGATAGTGTACGTTTATGTCTGTGGTAATAGTTTATTGGTATACGTCCTGGGGGAAGGCGACCCCTCCCTTACCTTACCTTGTATATCCTGATTGTGTGATACCGTTGTTGAGATTTTGTGTTCTGTCATATCTTACTTGCAATAAACGGTGAATCGAAGAAAAAAAAATTGTATACTATATTCATTAATTGTTTGGGCCGCTAAGAAACCAAGGATGCCTAAGAAATCTGAGGAGGAGCATCGCCCAGGACAGACTGGGCTATCCAGATCATACAACGCTTGCCCATTATCACACGTACGTGCCTGGGGTTAAAAGTAAGCATAAATTAGGTTGGTTTAGTTTTGAGAAATTCAACTGTAATAAAATAGCTTAGAGGGGGTCTAGGTTAACAGATTAAATAATTGGCGATTTCAAGCACCCTAGTGAAAGATCTACTGAAATAGACATTTAGTATTTGAAAAGGTCAGGGTTTATCATTCCTATAAGAATTATCTCCAATTGAAATACTCTTATCTACAAGAATTAAATATCCTCAATTGGAAAGCTAGCACGATGAATACTTTTGCAGATTTTACTGAAAGACAACAAATCATTCCATTTGGGATATTAAAACTACAATACAACTTACCACATAAGTAGGTATTTTCGTATTTACGGAGACACTTCCTCTTATCAAATCCATTAAGGAAACAAGATACATGGTATGTACATTTTTTCAGCGATTCCTTAAGCTAACAGTGTCGAAAGTACTATAGTTATTGGCAAGCACCACAGCAAAAATTCTAAATGGGAAGGAGCTCCAGATAGAGGCCCCTTCCCAAAGCTGACATAAGCCATGGTATAATACCAGTTCACTGCTTAAATCGGCAGGAACAATATTAGTAACTTGTGCATCGCTGGTACTTGGTTCCATCTAGGCTTCATAAAATATCTAGCACGCAGTTACATCTGCTGGTGATGCTTAGAGGGACACAGATTGTAACATCATTTGGGCAGGGCCCTCCTCACCCGTCAAATTTGTGTTACATACTATTGGTTATGTCCTGTCTACCTATTGTACAGCACTACGGAATTTGATGGCGCTATGTAAAACAATAATAAATTCCCTCATTTGGTGGGAGTGTCAGCTTCTCAACAATTTGGAGAAATATCAATTTTGACCCGCAGATATTATTGTTCCATATAGACTTACCTCAAAATGACGAAACATAACTTTCTTATTGGTGAACATATTACTTGCCTGCAAAATGTGTATTGCTCGACACGGGAAAACGCAGGACATACCCTCCTGCCGTCTCAGAAATATTTTTACAAAAGTACATTAGAACAGGATAAAATTTGGGCAGGATGGTATCACCTTGAACAATTTGTTTCTTAAAAAGGGGGAAAAAAAAAAATATAAGCTGCTTTTTTTTTTTTTTTTTTCTCCCTTGTATGAGTTTAGAAAATTCGAAACAAGGTCACCTTGGGGTCCTCGGGTTTTGAACGGGTCAGTTAAATGGAGCGTCAATGCCTTGTTTGTATATGTGTACGGTTCTTCTTCAGTCCTCTTAATACACCAAGCCGATTTCATCTAGTAATGATATCAGCTTTGGGCGTTTATCGCTGTCGAAATTCTGAACACTTTGTTAAACATTGTTTATCTAATAAAAAAAAAGGGTGGCCACAGATGAACAAGACAAAATGTTGATTACCTGTAGGCAAGCCAGTTTGCTAATTTGTTTTTGTTTTATGACAGAACAGAGAAGAGCTGGAGGAGACTGCGAGGGGCATATGGGCTGGGTCAGAGAGAGTCAGCAGAGTGACCAGAGGACACTTGTCTGTGAGAATTAAATGAAACACTAGATGGAATAAGCACCAATCAAAAATGCAGCATGCATGGTCTCATTGGGCCTTATTTTAAACTCACGCTAATCCTGGCCACGTTCCAGGCACCCCAAACACTAGTGCAGCCCTCCGTCAGGTACCACAACGCAGTCGGACTTTATGTTCGTTCTTGAGATTCAAGCCAGCAAACAAGCGGGTGCATGTCCAGAGGAAGCAGACATGAATGCAACAACCAATGTAACAAAAAACAAAACAAAACAAAACCAAACTTAATTTGCGTCTGGACAGCAACAGTGAGAAGCCTCTACAGGTTCACACTTCATGCTTGAAGAGTTGTGGCACTTGCATGCTTACTCCAAAGCAGGCTACATTGGTTGTTGCACTTATTTCCACTTCCTCCAGACGTATAACCGCTTGTTTGGTTTGTCCTTGTTTTAAGCCATGCCATATATCTCTACACAACAGACACATAAAGGACACACACACACTATTTTCTTTTAGGTGTCCTGTTATAAACCACGAAGACTGAACACAATATACAACACAAAATTGTTTAGTTGGCATTGATGTTCAAAAATATTCAGAAAGCTCTCCTAACTACCTTTCCAGTGAATAATACTCAACTTGAAATTAACGTCTTGATTCAGGTTATGTTCTTTATCTATGAATTAATCACTCTGCAGGTCTATTAATTGAACTTCAACATACACAGCAAAATTATTTATGAAACTATACTACTTGTACCCAGTCATTGTGCTGGTATGTGCTAGTCTCAGTCAAATCCCAGGGGAGCCCCAGCCTCCATATCACGGGATTTGGAGTTTACAAGTTCACGTCTGATTGCATTAGAAATCGATGGGTGGGAGTGAATTTGTAATAGCTCTAGCAAAGCTTCCTTTTGCTCGGAGGACATATCCTCCTTGTATCGCTGGCACATTGTGAGAAGGCACTGATGCCACAGCACCGGCAGGTCCCTCTTGTCTGTTCGGAAAGCAAGAAAGTGAAAAACCAGAGCATCAAGCACACGGAAAGGTAGTGCATACTTCTTATCAATCAGCAGGCGTAGAAAGATACTGTTGGCTCCATTGTACTCCATCTCAGCAATCTTCAGCATGGCAGCACTAATAGGACGAAATGAGTGGGAAAATAAAGTAAAACTGATAACTAGGAAGAACATGAGGTGGTTACATTGACCTCTAGTGCTTTATTATGGCACTATTCTATAGCTCAGTGTACCATGTAGCAAAGCTAGTTATGTCCAGTACACATTTGACAAACAAATTCACACTGCAGAAGGGAGGGATACACAAATACAATACAGTTTTGGAGCTTCAGTGTCTCAGGATTTCTTCAACTTTATAATTTGCACATTAAAGCACTTATTAGGGATGCACTGAAATATCAGCCAAAGACAACATTATCAGTAAAATGAAATAGAGACGGAAAAAAAAAAAAAAAAAACCAAACACAAACAACCCAGGGGCGAGCCAGGCTGCCGCTTACCTGTCAGTTCTGCCCAGGGGAAGCAGGAATCCAGCGGAGTCACGTGATTTTATCTCACGTCACATGACCCTGCTCCGTTCCCGCTTCTCCAGGGCAGGACAAGAAAAGTTGTTCGCACAGAGCGTGAGCAATGCAGAAAAAAGCAGCGGCCCGTGGGGGAAGTCTGAGCGGCGCCAGGAAGTCTGCAGTTCAGGTATTGGATGGGGGAGGATGTATGAAGGAGTAACTGAATGAATGAACTAGTATGTGGGTGTGATAGCATGGATGTGTAAGGGTGGGCATGGCACAGTAAGGCTGTGATGTGCAGAGTAGCATTTTACCTGTGCTGGCAGCATCAATACACAAGGGGGCAGATAGCCAGGTTTCAGCATGTACTGGCTGCTTGTGCATCATTGTGTGATATTGCTATAATATTTATGATTGCCAACAGTAATCACATTCCTATCGTGCCCAGCATGTCCTGGTTGCCTGGGCTTGATAGGAGTGTGATTTCTGTTAGTAATGGGATATTTTATACATTAGGTGGTTTATTATTATTATTAACCCCTTCACGACCTTTGCCGGTTCAGGACCGTCACAGAAAAAACGGTCAGAGAATGACCTTTGACGGTCCTGAACCATCATGGGGTTTAACACCCAGAGGTAAGTGTTTGGTGTCGCTGGATGCCTCCTGATCGAGGCATTGCAGCGACACCATTTAAGTTTAGGAGGCGATCGTTGATCGCCTAATAAACGTTTTTAAAACGGGCGTCTGCCCTGATGACGCCCCGGGGAGGGGCCAGACATGGCCCCCGATGCCGATCTCGGCCTTGCTGAATGCCTCGACATCGACGCATTGCAGCAAGGCCGTTTAAGCGAAGAAAGTGATCCTTGATCACTTTAAGCTTATTTAATTTTTTTAAGGTTCAGGACCGTCAAAGGTCCCGAAGGGGATAAGAGCCCCTCTTTATTTTAACCCCTTCCTTACCATTGATCATTGCATAGGCAGTGATATTGCACATCAGCACTTTTTTGCCGTTTGTGCACTTTTATTTTTATCCACATTTTATACTTTATATTTTATATTATTTTTAGGTACCATTAACCCCTCCTTTGCTGTAGATCAGTCCTTAGTGATTGATCCCATAGCAGCAGCACCTTTTATCTTACTGATTTTTTTTGTTGTGTTAAGCCCCCCCCCACCTGCTAGGGGTTAATTATTTTATAATGCAGCGCGTATGCATTTTTGGCCTCAGATTTTGAGGCCACTGAAACAGCGTCAGATTTTGACTTTGGTCAGCTCACAGATACATCTAGTGATGTATCTGTGGCTGCTGGGTCCGCTGCCACAATTAATTGCACCTGAGGAGTAGGTAGCGCCTAATTTAGGTATACACCAGCTATCCCTCCTTTTACTGCAATTCTTGGCATCAGTATTGATGTTACAGGATTTACCCCATTGCAGTTTGTGCAGATTTTTTGGGAGAAGATGTCTTGGGAGACATTGTCTCCCAATCCAACATCTATGCCCAGCAGTGCCGTGCCGCTAGCCCCGACTCTTATTTTTCAAAGCAGCCATGGACCCCCATGGGAATTATAAAAAAGAAAGAGCACCCCATTCTACTGTCCAGATTGCCCTGGAGAACCTGCACTCTGCCTTGGTAACTGCTTCAAGCTGTACCACACAGCTGCTAATTTTTAATTTTATTTTCCTGCTCTACTTTTGTAATTTTTTCCCTCATTTAGATGTTTTTTTGCTGCACCATTGTTTTGTACTAATTTGCACTGACAAGTGTCCCCTGTGTCTATTCCATGGCTGAGGGATCGCTTAACAGTGCTAGATCAAATCCCTTCTTGGAGAAAGGCCAGGCTTTCTTCTGCCCCATCGGAAAGTTTGGTACAAAAAAAATTTGACCGGATGTTGTAAACAGTGAATTACGCATGTCTCAAATGTTACAGTTTAGACCCCACACAACCTGCCAAACCCATGCATGTGGGGTATTGCTGCACTCAGGAGATGTTGCTGAACACATATTGGGGCGTTTGACAGTGACATATACCAGGACCTGTATATCTGTAACTAAATTACAATTTGTGTGAAAAAAAAATAAAAATAATTATTACAAAGTGTGGTTGTATAATTGGTGCATGGAAAGGGTTAAAATAACAGCATTTAAAATACCCTGGGGTTAAATTGAGTTAAGCGGCTTCAAAGATATTCCAAAGAGGAGATGGAGGCAGAATGACGAGATTTGTTAAAAAATGTTTGGAAATCATAAAACGCTGCTTGTACTTATTGCCCTATAACGTAAAAAAAAAAAAACATTGGGTATTTCTAAACTCGGGACAAGTAGTAGAATCTATTTAGCTAGTTTTTTTACTTGCTTTTTTAGGAGAGTAAAAGATTTTTCAAATAAAAGTCATAAATCAGATCAAAATAATGTTATCTGAAGAAAGCCCATCTTGTCCTGAAAAACAATATATAACTTGTGTGGGTACACTAAATGGGTGAGGAGAAAAAAAGCCTCGGGCCCACAGTGCACAAAAAGAAAAAATGAGGCCGGTCCTTAAGGGGTTAAAAGGCTGAGGTAATCATTTTCAGTTTCGCCTAAGTGCATCCCGAATTTTCGGTCCAAAATTTTGGTGCCTCACTAACCTTATATGCATTATGTTTTGAAGGCTGCCTGAGGCACTGGAGTTTATCAAAAGTATTTTGTCAATTATGGACTGCATATTAAGGTTCAACGTGCATACTTTGTTGGAGAGCCTGCACATGGACACCTTTACTGACAGTTTCTGGAGTGAAAAGAAAGGAGACTGTGTACTGCAGGCTCTCATTTCGGCTACATAATGCATATTAAAGTACATCAACGTGCATTCTCCATTGGTGGGACTGCATTAGACGTCCCATTAATCTCATCAGTGAAACCCAAAGATAAGTTGCCAATCATAAAAACTAAAATAGATCCAGTTATTAAATAGCATAAAGCAAAGGGCTTTGTAGTAAGCACACACTTTTTAACCCCTTAATGACAAAGCCATACATGTACGGGCTCAAAATACATTGTTTTCAATGGGTTTAGGGACTGCCCATTGTCCTTAAGGGGTTAATACAAAATTAGAGGTGCATGTTTTTCTTAAGCTATTTATATGTTTGGATTTGGACACGTACCTGGAGTGCAGAACAGGGACAGAACACTTTGTAAGAATACTCCCAATAATCACTGCTTCTCGAAGGGTACATGTTCCAGATTCACAAAGTGGAATAAGGATACCTAGATTGAGAGCAGAGCAGTATTTACCATGGAGTTAGCCTGCACTTGTGAATCCACAGTATCCAAGTGCTGAAACATTTTCTGTGCTTTCTGTAGTACCTTATACTTCTAAAGTCCAAAGTAAAGATCCTGAACTCACCTTTAAACCAGGCACCTGGTTTGAAGAGACCCTTTTTGAGAGCCATATAAAGGTGGAAGTTAAGACGCTTGTATTCTGCAATGTCATCTCGCACACGAGGGAGCAAGACCAGGTTATAGAATCGCTGTGCCAATCTCTCTGTTAAATTGGAAGAGAAGATCCTAATAAAGAGGGGGGGGGGAGAAATAGCACAAAGAAAACTCAGTAGCTCACAAGGAAAAATGGCCTCCACATTTTATTTTAATTTTTTAAATCACATCTGCATGTTTCTCATGTGCACTTAGAGCAGGGATCTCCAAACTCGGCCCTCCAGCTGCTGCAGGACTACAACTTCCATACTCCTCAGCCAGCCCCTTAGCTGAAGGAGCATTATGGGAGATGTAGTCCTGCAGCAGCTGGAGGGCCGAGTTTGGAGATCCCTGACTTAGAGGAAATTAATAATGGCTCTCTCTGGCAGAGTTGTTGGTCAAATGGCTGCATGACAAGTGCCTAAATGCTCCTAGTTAAGTACCCTGTGTTGCCTACTTCTAGAAAAATATACCATAAAATCATGAGTATAATCCCCCCAAAAAATGTAACCCCAATTCCTGAGGGTATGTATTATACGAGTAAATGTATTTATGCTGCTCGATCCCGCAATGAGCGAGATGGTTAACCCCTTCAATCCTGTGATCACAACATTGAAGGGGTTAATGCTTGCCCCACAAGCTTGTGCATCGAAACCCTGTGGCATGTTTATATAAAAATTTTTTTTTTAAAAAAAACATCAGTTACCTTCCAAGAAGGCATTAACAAAACTATTAAACATTGCTTCGAAGGGCAAGGATGGGTTGGGGATCTTGTGTGCATTCGACTCTCAAACAAGGAGACAATATCAAGGCGCTATACTCTATGCCCTAGGTTATCTAAATCTAACAAGATTTCATATGCTTCCAATGGGAAAATGGTCTAGGGAGAGGAATGGGGTGTATCAACCCCTTTAGTTCCAGGGGTTTTCATAACCAAACGACCAAAATATTTTTTGTCATGTTTACCATGTTTACGGAATCCGCACAAATTATACTTCATGCTGTTCGGGAGAAGGCATTTTAAGATCATAGACATAGAACCTATACCAAAGGGGGGGGGGGGGGTGTACACAAAGAAAAGCCCTCTTGCAATCTTGCTTTTTTCTATACTGCAGGTGCCCCATCTGAACAATTACCCAGTTTATGTTCAATTTATGTTAATCATACCCACATACATATTTTAGGTTCCAGAGGGCTACAATTCATGCTTAATGTTAATACTATTAAAGCATATCGGGAGCAGAGTGGCTTATCTAAAAATAAGGTACATTATGAATTAAAATGGCTATTGGTTTTCCAAGTTTGTTTGTATATAACATATGCCGATTAACTGCACAATAGATACCAGAAATGTTATAATCCATATATTCCTGTTCATTAAATAAAACACTGTTTTACCCTTAAACTGTCATACTACCTCCATAGACAAATATTGGTAGTAGACTGGATAGAACTTTAATTTAGAATTTAAGGGTGAATTTAGAAGGGGCACCGTCATATACCGCCACCTTTGCCAGAACTCAGTTAAAAGTTTCTCCATGGATAACTGTAAAGGCCATTATTGTGAAGTGGAAGTGTCTAGGAGCACCTCAGCCACAAAGTATTGCATCTGTTGCATCACTCACTATATAGCTTCAAACTGCCTCTAGAAGCAACATCAGCACAAGCACTGACCAACAGAAGAGTCATGAAGCCTAAATGTGCCCCAAGCAAGTTCTGTAAAGACATGGTTTGAAGGGTTTGATGTGGTGTACAAGAGTGGCCTGGTGGATGGGTTAAAGTTGCTATGAGAAACCAGCTTCCACATCATGCAGCAACGCAAAAACACAAACCAAACAAAGTAAGCTCCTACAGATAAAAGCAAAAATGACAATTCAGGTAACATCCACTAGAAAAATACTATACATGGATACCAGGAATGGGAAAATATGCAGGAACGCTCACCTGGTGGCCTGGTACATAGCCGCAGCTGTCCAAGTCTCAGGTTCTGTTATATACAGAATTTGCTCCCAGTTAGACAAGGCAGGGACAATCTTGAAGGCTTTGGGTAGCTTCCCACTGCGGTACGATGACAGAACCTGGAAAAGAGACGCTTTAAGTGAAGACAAATCACCGGGTTGCTTAATGACTGAATTAGCATCTTCGTTCTTTGTTAAGAAGCTAGTAATCAGAGAATAATCAGGTCAGCAGTCACAGAGCAGTGAACTACAGAAATGAACCTGCAATCAGAGTTTTTGTTTTACAGATTAAGTACCAGGTACATCATTTGCCCTCTAGTGGTGGGTTTCTCTTTAGTTGCATGTAATCAGTGTGAACAATCCTAAGAAACACCAGAAAAAAAAAAAAATAGTCACAGGTCCCTTTGCATGGATTGGTGACCAACTGGTTACATAAGTGTCGAAATGCTCCTAGTGAAATAAGTTCTCTCCAAAAATATATACCATTGCAAGGGTATTTTTAGCTGGTGGGCTGCGAAACATTCCCAAATCACTTATACATCAGAAAATAAAAGTTGAAAATGTAAAGTTCGCCAAAAGGGAATGGACATGAACCTATGCATGTCGGGTTCTTGCACATTCAGCAGGGCTGGCATCATGAATCTGGCACCCTATGCTTTTCTGCTGTAGTGTGATGAAGCTGGGTCACATAATGCACCTTACATGCCCCCATTGGGAGCCTCTCTGCACCCTGCAGATAGCTCATTGTGGCCAGCCACGCTGCTGCCTGAGAGGGGGATGGAGTAGTGTATGCATATGTCTAAACAGCAGTATCAGTGGGCATATGTTTAGTGCTAGAGTCAGTATGTGTGTAAATGTATAGTGCCAGAGTCAGTGTGTCTACTGTATGGTAGTGCCAGATTCAGCGTGTATAATTTTACATATGTGTAAACGTGTGTTGATAGTATGTCTGGTGAAGGGTAGAATGTTAGTGTGTCTGTTACTGTATGGTGTTAGAGTGTAAGTTAGCGTATTACTAGACGTGACAAACCCCAAGCACCAAGAAAATAAGACATAACTGATGATGCAGAGGCGGGCGGCTTCTGTGCAGACTTACCTCCTTTACTCCCTTGTAAACATCTAGCACCCTGGGATCCAGCTGTGGCATTGGCCGCCCAGAAACATCCGACATCATAGTGTCTACCTCTGTCTGCTTCTCTGTAATTTTCTCCATGATGATATCAGCAAGGGTCTGTCTGCAATATTACATAATGGCGACATCATATATGCTGCAAGACGGCTGTCTTCATTTAGTACAGACATTTTTTCTCTCTGTGCCCAGTGTGCCCTCTCACCTGAGAGGTGGGTTTTTGTTCATGAACATCTCAATGGCCTTTTCATCCTGAGGGTTAACCTCCACATCATCATTGTACTCCGAGTCCAGAATTTCAGCTTTTTTCAGTGGCAGCCATGCATCGTCTTCTGAATCTGAACCATCTGCTTTTTTAGTATCTGTAGACATGAACAGACAGCTGACAATAAATTAGCAGGCTAATTTACTTGCTACAAGACCACCGCATGTTAGCAGCCGACCACATATCAAAAATGTAATCGAAATATACAGCAAAAAGGTGAAACCTACGTAGATAAGTACTAAAATAATTAGCAACTTCAAGCTGCAAAGGGAATCAACCCTCCATGACCTATGCCAAACAAATGATGACATTTCAAATTTCAACATTTCTTCAGTCTCTATGCACCATTTCAATAGGAGGTGTTATGTATAATGAGCTATTGCTCAATTTTTGACAGCCGGCAATTTAACTATATATACACTGCAGTGATCACATCTAGCCAGCATACTACCTACAGCTCATAATTGTGCAAAAATAATAACATATACACATCAAAACAGCCCAACAATGCCATTGATATAACCAACAAAACTTAAGTGTGGGTTGAGTCTTATCATATGGGTCTGTGCTATACAAATACCACAATCATACTTGGGCTGCCAATAACGATAATTTTCATAATCGATTAGTTGCCAGATATATTCGATTAACCGGATAAAAAAAAAATATTTAAAATAACTGGATGTTAAAAACAAAACAGCAGCATAAAGACTTCGAGAAAAATGCATTTCTTTTTTAAACCCCCCCCCAGTACACATTTGAGCCCAGGCTTGCCACACTGCCTGCCAGAGTAGCATACATCCAGATATGCCACTCCACCCTCCCCAGATATGCCACTGTACTCTCCGATATGCCTTATACCCTCTACATGCCATAGTGCCCTCCGATATGGCTTATACCTACAATATGCCACTGTGCCCCGCCGAGACATGCTTTATACTAGGGCTGCAACAACTAATCGATATAATCAATAAAAGATAATAATCGATAATGAAATTCGTTGCCAACGAATTTCATTATCGATTAGTTGAATTGATTATTAAATGAGGGTTTTTTCAGAGCAAACGCTCTGAAAAATCCCCCTCATTATATAATCCGTTTCAGTGACTCACCGTCTCATTATATATATATATATATTATCATATAATTATTTGCGGCTACCTGAAAGATTAAGCGGGACGGTGGGGGTTAATTTAGCGGGCAGTTATGGGTTAATTAGGGAGTTTTAGGGTTAATTTAGGGCCAGCTATGGTTAATGGGGTGTTTGGGGTTAATTTAGGAGCAGCTGTGGTTAATGGGGTGTTTGGGGTTAATTTGAGCCAGTTGTGGTTAATGGGGAGTTTAGGGTTAATTTAGGGTAGTTGTTTTGATGGGGTATTTAGAGTTAATTTAAGGGTAGTTATGGTTAATGGGGTGTTTAGGGTTAATTTAATGATGAGAACTGAGGGTTAATTTAATTAATTTAATAAAGTTAACTTAAGGTGCAGTTAGAGATAAAGGGGGGGCAAACTAAGGGGAATCTAAATCCTGGGGGCAGTGAAGTGACATATCTGGGGGTATAAGGCATATGTGGGGAGGGCAGTGTGGCATGTCTGGGGAGGACGGAGTGGTGTATCAGGGTGTATAAGGCATATCTGGGGCCACAGTGGCATATCTG
>VKOC01020508.1:0-11893 GCA_009364415.1 Spea multiplicata
TATCTCTAACCATCTATCTATCCAGTATACTTAATGTATGTATAGTATAAATTCAGTGTTATTGTTATTTACTTTTTTATAAAGTGCCATCATAGTCTGCAGTGCTGTATAATGGGTAAACATTACATAACTAGTAAATAAGTAAATAACGTAACAATTCAGCTTACAGAAATAAGAGGTTAGGTGTGCCCTGTGCAAATGATCTTACAATCTAAGGCATTGGGGTATATTAGAGGTAATAAAGAGGCTGAAGATCATGTCTGAAATCTACCCATTCCTCACACAAGAAACAACAAAAATATTAATCCTCTCCCTTGTGATATCCCTTCTGGACTATTGCAACTCTCTACTAACTGATCTTCCCCTCTCTTGTCTTTTGCCGCTGCAATCCATCCTCAACATTATAGCTAAATTAACCTTTCTCTGTCACTATTCCTCATCTGCTGTTCCACTGTGCAAATTACTACATTGGCTCCTCATACCCTTCAGAATAAAATTTAAACTTCTGACCCTGACCTACAGAGCCCTTAACAACTCCACACTCACTTCTTTCTCTACCCTATATCCTAATACACCCCTGACTGGCCTCTTTGTTCCTCCCATGGTTTGCATCTCACTTCTACTGTCATTAGCAGTGTGTGAACAGCGTTGAAGGTGTTGGGTTAGTGTCGTGTTGGAAACAATAGCATTGTGAAGAGCAAGTAGTTGTTAGGGCTACAAGAGCAGATATCAGGGTGGAATGATAAAGAGATGCAGCGAGGTTAGGGCATGACATGTATGAAATGGGAGGGAGGAGAAGGAGTAAATCAGCTGAGAATTTGTGAAGATTAAGTGAGCTAAGGTCTCTGGTTAGGCAAGGTTGTTGCGAGGAAAGGGGATGGGTAAGAGGCAAGGTAAGAGACCAGGATAGGAAGTAATGGTCAGGAAGAAAGAAAGATAATTTGAGAAGTTAATGAGAGAGGACATGCTGGGGAAAAAATAAGGCCCTCGGTATGACCATAATTGTGAGTAGGGGAGTTACTATGCTGTTTGAGACCAAAAGAGGAGGTAATGGGAAAGACTTTTGATGACACAGGGCTCAAAAGGGTATTTACTGGGATGTTTAAGTCTCCAAGGATGACAGAAGGGACATCATAGGAGAGGAAGTTGGGAAGCAATGAGAAGTGTTAAGAAAGGTATTAGGGAGGCCAGGGGGGCTTTATACAACAGCAATACATAAAGAGATGGGATTAAATAACCAAATAGCATGAATCTCAGATGAGGAGAAAGTATGATGGAGCAGAGGAAATAGATTAAAAGGTGCAATTTGGAGAGAGTAGGAAGCCACCACCCTTTCTGTCATCAGACCTGGGAGTGTTCTGTTCCAGTTTGTCCCAGACGTGTTCAATGGTGTTAAGGTCAGGGCACTGTGCAGGCCAATTACATTTCTCTGCACCAAACCCGTCAAACCATGTCTTTACGGACCTTGTCATAATGAATTGAAAGTGTTCCTGTTTTCATTTCTAGGCTCATGTTTTAGTGCAATCAATGCATACTTACTAAGCTGACCGTTTTTACTATTAGTATATAGTGCACCTACTGTTCTATACTTCACTCATTGTCCTGATATCTTTATAAAAAAACAAATACCATTATAACTAGAATTAAATAAAACTAAGACACGTGGAATCCATTATATATGGATAGATTTCCATAACATTTAGTTTCATTTACAAATAATTGGTATACATATACATACTTGTAGCGGGAACTTTGTGCTGCAGACAATCAAGATCACACAGTATGTTCAACAATTTGTTGATACATCAAGCAACGATTGTATTGAATTTCCCATTAAAGTTTTATTATTTCCCTTATTGTGTTCCAATAGAGAAAAGCTGTGGGAAATAAACCTGTACAATTGATTAGAGAAGTATATCAGACTCAATTGAGGTTCAATAATCAAGTAATTATTGATGTTTTTGATGGAAATTAGTGAGCTTGGATTACCCCTTAGGCAACAGCTGTCTGTTTAACAAATGTGGTCATAGTGAAGGTTTTATTTGGTATAGGAGAAATGGGAAAAATAATATTCTTTAATAACCAGTAATGCAATATAAAATTCAGAAAAAAGCAAATGGTATATTATTAAAAAATAATTGCATAATCATATGATGGGTATATTTGTAACCTCATAATTACTCTTTAAAATCAGTAAAATATTAAGAACCACATTATTATCATTTAAAACCAATATACAACAATATAAGTTTACCTAATAGGTACAAAAAATAGTTCAAATATTTGTAATGGTTTATACTGTTTATAGATATTATGTACAAAATAGCATTATGTTTCACATTTAAGCATAGAAGAAAAACACACAAAATAGCTGCTTTACATGAATTACTATCGATGATAAATTTAGCCATTAATAACGAAGAAATTACATTATTACAGATGTAGGCATAGCGGTAATGTTTTTTTTTCTAAACATCATTTACTTACTGTTGTCAGTAACCGTGAATCACACCTACTGTAACCATGTTAACATATAAAGAATAATTTATGTGTTTTAATTAATATTACTATAAGACAAATGAAGATACAGCTTTTATTGGAAGTAAAATATGTTATTCATTTAATTGATATTATCTTGTTTTTGCTTTGGTGCCTTACATGAGTTCTATGTAGTTGCATTTTAGTGACATCACTACAGAATGCTTTCAGACTGTGAATGCTTAATAATGTTCTTTCCATTAATAAAGGTTTTGATTAAATAGAGATTAGACAAATTTTATGTATTTTAATTATGGAATTTGTACCTTTACTGTGCAACTTGGTCTATGTTTAAAGAGCTTCCTTTTTCTGCTAGCACAGGCCGCTGATTTCTAGAAAGGTAGAAACCCCTCTCGAGAGAGGAATCTGGTAATTGAATACAAGTTTTTCCATAGATTGCAATACCAATTTCTTGATATAAAAACAGTAATGCATTTTATCTCATGTAATAAAATCGTGCCTACAAGGAGAGAAACACATATACAGAAACTGAGAGTCACAGCAATGCAGCTTAAACCAATGATCACGATTTACAGTTATATACAAAAATTCCGATTACGCATTTTAGGGTCTTCACAGTGCCTGAATACAGCAAAAAAGAGATGAAATAGGGAAATATGGAGGGCCGAGCTTACACCACATGCATCAGTAGGTCATCTTCACATCATCAAATAAATAAAAATAAGTTTTGTAAGTAGGGATATGGGTAGAAGACAAGAGTATAACCAAAACCTGTTATTCTGCTTTATTGACAATTCTTTCCCAAAATTATGCACATTCTATTCATTAGTAACATAGGTGCTACTTAATTTGGACAAAAAAGATGCAAAGAAATCCTGGCTGATCTGCAATTCTGTTCCCTCCTCTGAAGTCTTAATCATATAAAAAAAAAAGAGATTCATAAGGATCTTTTCAATCTATCAGTGTCTGCTTTTGTTCAACATGACAATTAAACGTTCCTTGAAAAAGTGATAAATCATCCAACTGTTTACATGATTAAATAATTATTTTGGGGAAGGGTCTGGGGATCCAACAGTACTAGGAGTGATGATTTAAGTACTGCATTTAATTATAAAAGTGTTCATTTTAGAAGAATAGGTGAGCACCTTTACGCGTTAATGAGAACGAAACTGATAAATTAAGTCATTGAAGTTAGGTTTTCTCCCAGAGAGTCTTGCTGATCCTAAACCATTCATTCTCAAGGCGAAGACAGACTCTTATCTCCCACTGAAAATGTATTACATAGTCTCCGAGTCTAGCATTACATGTTATATACTATCTTAAAACAGCTTTCAATGTAGGAACTGCATATCATATTTCATTATCAACTTCATATAAACACTGTTTGCGCTCAGGATGAATGCTCATCGCCTGTGACAACCATGTGAAAGCGACATTGTTTTATTATGTTTATCAGGAAATCAATTGACAAATAAAGTTTATATACATAAAGTTAAAACCGGTAACATTATGCTAACAGGAACTCAAGTATTCTTTTTCAATTACAAGTGCAAAGTCCAAATGATACAATGGTGGTTATTCATTAATCTTACGTACATGGTGACAACACAGAAATTCTCATTGAAAACTATGCATCCAATTGCAAACACTCATATTGGTTTTCTTGCCTAAAACGTCCATCTAGTAATTGTCAATATTTTAGATGGGAAATAAAAACCTGTCCTCTCTCTACTTCACAATACATTTTAATCCTATAATGTAATTATTAGTTTCATGTTAGTCACTTTAATTTAGTAATATTTTTCCAGTTTAGTAAGACAGATATTCTAGACAACTCAAGAAACATTCACTGATCGTCAACTGTATCAAAATGAGCATTGAGATACCAGTAGAATCGGGTATGTTAAAAACCTTATGCTTCGAAACACATGGTTGACTGTGTTTAAAAATCTATAAAAGGATTATAGAAAGGATACAGGTAAGGTGTAAATGCTGCATAATGTTCTGATACTTTACATAACATGGCGGCTTTATATTAGGGTGACCATATTTTATTTTTGACATTTGGGGACACACTATGAAGCGGATGAGATCACACACACTGATATACACTGATTGACATATACATAACATACAATATATATATATATATACATATATATATGTATATATATACCATTACATAAATTATGGTGGGTAAAGGTGATGGAAAACCCTTCCACTAAAATTAGGGGGGTAGTAGACGCATTATTAAACACTCATCTACAGACACCAGACAAGCCACAATCATTACAGACATGAGTAGATTCAGAGTGTTAACCCCTCTATTACCAGACATTACACACACAGTCACACAAACAAACACAGTCGCATACACACAGTCACACACACATACCTGGTGCTGGCTGCAGTGTACACTGAGCTGGTGTGAAGGAGGGACTCAGTCTATCAGGAGAGGCTTCTGAACTCTCAGGCAGTCTATCAGGAGAGCTGAGAAATCTCAACTGATTTGGATGATACCTCTTTCACTCAGACTTCTCATTGTTCCGGATTAAGGCTGTCCGGGGCAATTCAGGACATGTGGTCACCCTACTTTAAATGGAACTGCTCCAAATTCACACAAAAGAGTTTCAAAATAGCCAGGGACTGCCCCATTTCACTCCTCATCTGTGTGTGTGAAAGGGTGTAATTTCACTGCAGTTTTTACCTATATCTTGTTTTTTTACTAGATTTTGCGACACTATTCTTAATATAATAATGCACAATATAAAAGCAAAGTAACACTTAAATCCAATAAGAAGTTCAGGACACTGTATATTATGATATACTCATTATACACAATATGCCCTTGGCTAGAGAATCCTTCCAATTTCTCTTTAATTATCTAGTGTATGGATATGTTTACTGTATATACCCAAGTCCACATGATGTTACTGTGAAATGGCGTGGAAAGAAATTCAATTAAAAAAACGCTACTAAATTTAATTAAATTCCAGATAATTATTTCAAAAGTTCACAATGAAGAACTCAATACGTATACGTAGAGTTTTTGGTTTCTAACATGTTTAATATTACTTATTAAACATTAATTTACATATATCGTTTGGTAACTTTTCAAAGTCTAGGATTCATTGTTAAACCTATAATTTCAAATAAAAGCTTGTGAGCATTGTAGCCATCAGTGTCTGGAGAATGGTAGATTTAAAATAGATTTAGTTGTAATTTAACAGATTTTAAAAATCAGTAGGGCTCATTCATGAGCTGGGTCATGTGTATACTCTACTTTTTTTAAGATATTCTTTATTAGAAATTATTCCTTTTTTCAACAATTCTTTATTCTTTAACTTCCACAAAAAAAGGAAGAACAAAAAAAATTAGACAATGCCCTATATTGAACGACCCAGATGAGACCCTAGAACCATGGGGGCGACTTGCTTTGCATGACTATTTTAGTAGGGTTAAACATAATACATAAAGAAGGGAAATAGGAACCTAGAGGTTCACACAGGGAGAATAATTCCAGCTGGTCCAGATTTTATCATAAAGGTCTTAACACACTTGTAGCAACTTTGAGGGTTAATAAATTCCAAAGATGGTTTTTAACAACTCAAATGTTGGGGAAACGAGGAAATTTTCTTTTTATCTCTGCTCATTGACAAACCGGCATATAGCTCAGAAACATTTGTGCACTTCACAATGAAAATAGGTGGCCCTAGTGCACCATAATTGTATATTCTATACTGTATACTCTCCACCTAATGTATCGGTTTGTCTTAGTCTGTCAATACTTGTCTTGTCATATCCCTTGAATATATGTATTGTATTAAGCGCTGCGTAAACTGTTGGCACTATTTAAATAAAAGATAATAATAATAATAATATTGTAGTTGTTTTCTTTTTCTGACTATTGTGAGGCATGTTCACTCTTGGTCAAGTGTAAATATTAGTTGCCATTCATAGGTATGCAAGGTTGGCATTTTGTCCATCTCCTACAAGTTGGCCTCTGCAAATCCTCTTCATCTGCCAACTAGAATTCAGTCAACCTTTAAAGAAAAGACTAAAGAGACCAATTAAAATATCAAACGAGGCAATACTTTACTAAAAATTGCTCCAATTTCAGTTTGAGAAGATCTGAAGGACCATTCAACTGATTTCATTGGACCAGCAGAACTAGGCCCCTGAATGACTTGATACTCATGACCTGCATCATGTTCTGTATCACTGATATATTATATGGATAGTCTTGATCTATATGTTAGTAGTTAAAAAGAGTCAAACATTCATAAAAAATATCTGTCTACTGAGGTTAAATTTATATATTTTTCAATGCTCATTTTTTCTTAGGATGGTGCCTCTTGTTATTTCCATAGTCTGCGATATTCCACGGTTGTCGTATAGGCTTCGACGGGGGCTGTACGCTATTCCTCCTGAAAATTTGTGATGCATACACATTGTAACCCGTTTTTGCGCAGGTCCTGTTGAGCCTGCTTGCTGTAACCATCTGTATGTACCGCTTATATTTCTGTACACCTGTCGCAGTTTGTATCTCTACTGCTTACTTTTCATGTCTGTGGACACTGTCATTTATTTATTGTACCATCAATAAACGGAATTTGAGTTTAAAAAAAAAAATATTATATATTTTAATCATTTAGACATAAACATATCTATAGAGAGCAGACGGTAACATATATAATATTCCAAGCACACACATTTTTACATAATGTTTTTTATATATAAATATTCATATAGAATTTCATACAAATTTGGACTGTAGTCGGTCAAGCCCTTGATATCTGTTCTGACAACCTTTTTCATTGTCTTTTAGAATGTGGGTTACTGGGGTTATGGGGAGTGTATCTGAGCTTCTAAGTATGACTTTAAATCTACAGTATACAAAAAGCAATTAAAAACCAACTGCTGCATTTAGTGATGGCTGTTATAGTTGTATGTTTAGAGTCCTATTGAGGTGTGATGGGAACATACAGATGGCATGAAAATCTATCGCGTTGGGTCAAAGAAACAAATATGGAGTATGATAAAATGGTTTACTTCCCTATTCAGTTGTATGTGCTATGAACATGTTTGTTAGCTTCAGTTTCAGATAGATAAATATACATATATATTCACATTATTGGGGTCTTCACCCAAGATGAGTAAAAAGTAAGGCATGATTTACCTATTGGCTAGGTCAATCATACAATGTTATAGTCAGACATAAAAATGTTCTTTTTTTCCATTTTAATCAATAGTAGTAATATATTCTCCTTATTTCCGTGTCCAGGAGCAGTATGGTAATGAGGATCATCTAACATAAGTATTGAATGTTCCGTAATTCAGCAATGAGTTATTGGTAATTATTTCTGCTTGATTTTATAATAAGTTCTATTGGATTCTGATATTTTGTTACTGAAAAGTGACAAGTAATCGTTTCAGAGCCAGATGTCAGAAATAAGTAACATTTAAATACTCCACGCAATATCTAAGACCAAAACTAAAATATTAGCGGGGCCAGTCATGAGACCTCATAGTATTCCCAGCTATTCGCACGCGTTTCTTTCTCCCTGAGATTCATATCACACAGTCTTAAGATGCCATAGAATAATATAAAAGACTTTATAATATAAATAAAATCTCTGACATTGCACATAGACATGGATTTACTTGGGAGTTTTTTCTACAGCTGTAGTTTCCACAAAAGCACAAGTGTCTTAAAATGAAGTGCAGTAAGTTATACAGAAACTTACATGCAGCAACAATTTTTTTCCTGCAAGAATTTCTCCAGACAGAAAGTGCGATCCTTTTCACTCAGCCTTAGTACGTAGCCACCTACTCCGTTATATGACAATATTGTTTAAACATTTATGTATGTATGTGCATCGTGTTAGAGCGAGTCTGTGTGTTATTTATGTGTGTGCTTTTCAGTCCTGATAATAAACATACTACACAATAATAGAATTTTGATTAGCTTTTCAGGAAATCATAAAGGTTTTTTTGGAGATAAATGTAAAATTTGCATTTTCACGCTTTGAATTCCTTACTGCATTAAAACCATGGGCGTAAAAGCTTTATCATACTTTTTATAGCAGTATAAAACTGTGACAGTTTAAGTCAGTAGCTTCAGCTTTAAATGTACATGTGACTCGTGAAACCTTGACCAATTTGGCTTTTAATTTCATAGTCAGGGAAAGAGGCATTTCATGCAAATGTCCCCTTATATCCTAGGATTTTGTAATGAGAAATACATTGAAATTCTCCTGTCTGCCCATTAGGAAGTTAGACGAGGCTGCCTGGACTCTGCCTCAATTGTTTTAAACGACTACAAGAGCCTCTTGCAGCTAACATTTTTTTAAATGCGCAGTTTCTATGTAAAATTATAATCATGCATAACATAGAGAAGGAAGCAATTAAATATCTCACATATAGCACAAACCAAAATAACAGGTCATTTGTATATTAATACTTAAAGGGACACTCCAGCCATTATTTGCACTGTAATAAGTGGCACCTTGAAATTTTCATGGTGCCCCTTTTGCAAATGCATGGGGACAAAATCAGTATTAGGAATATTTTGGATAGGAAGATAGATTACCTACAATAACTGACAAAACTGGAGGCAGTAGATTTTAAAATCCTGAACCAGTTATTGAGTTCTATTCACTAAACAGAGAGCACATGCAAGTTGGCAAAAAGTATGCAACAAGTTGGACCTTCTCTTTATTGTCAGCTTGCATTTGCACTGATATCCACCTAACGGAAGGAGAGTTGAGTTCATGTAATTTGAAAGAAAGCAAGCTGCATTTTGATTAACCCACATGTTTCTTGTGAATTGCAAATGTGAGTTGGAAGAAAGTGTCAAATTAAAAAAGTTAATCACTTATCATAAGGAAGATATAAGGAGACATGCAACTCATCCCCCAATCAATTTACATGTCAATAAAAAAGAAAAAAATGAAATTAATTAATGGAACAATAGCCCTCTTCCCCCATGCCATGTTATATGTATGAATTAAAGTAAAATAATTTTGACCTGGGAGCATACAGCCCACCTACATCCACTTGCTTACTTTATAGGATGTATGAAGCCCATCTTGTACCAGTCCCATACCGACAATCCGATGCCTAGTGGTTAACTAAAATACCATAAGGAAGCATAGAACCTACAGATAATCCCCATTCCCTGCCTAATAGTATTTTAGAATAATAATCTACTCCACTACCCACACACACTTACACCTACCCACACCTACACCTCAAAGTAGGGGAAAGAGGTCCATCCAGGGCACCCTTTGAAAACCAGGAGAGTAGAGAGGTAATATCACCATCCATCAACTGCAGGTCATACATAAAACTATAGGGTCAGAGGTAATGTTTTACTGTGAGAATGGTAGATAAATGGAACAGCCTACCAGCAGAAGTAGTAGAGTAGAGGCCCTGTAAACACTCCCAAACATTCTCCACTCAGTAAGTGAAAATCTAGTTATTGTGTGCTGCTTTCTCTTGTCTCGTTCTGTTTCTTTTCTTTTGCAAGTACACGTTACCCCTTCTGGTGCTGGCCCTACCCCATAGACTGGTCCTGTCAGTGATTGCCTCCATACTAGTGCACACAGCCCCTGAGCCTCTGTACTGCTTTTGAGAGATTGGGGGTGTCATCAATGGTTGCCTCCACTTGTTGCACTTGATGCAATTGTTCAGACCCTTACTTTGTTGAAGGTAGTGCTACCTGAGGTGAATTATGGACGAAAGGCATCTTGTATTGGGATCCTAGTCTGCATCTCAAAATAAGAACCTGTGGGCCAGACTGCGGCATAAATCTTCCACATGACTTTTATGTGGAAGATAATAACAGTTCAGATGCTGCCTACTTCTTACTCGGCTGCAAAGACAATGAATAGGGAGCTGGGTGTTGGATCAGTGTCTTGACCAGACTCTTGGGCCACACATACTGTATGTATGGCCCAATAATTCTCCTCAGCTCTGGGATCCAAATGCCTTGAACTAGTCTTTTCCAGCCAATTACTCTCCTTCCAGTCTAGGTGTGCTATAATTCGCTGGATGTATCTCCTTGGGAACAGCCCTTGAAAGAGCAAAATAGTTCAGTTAGAACTGTTTAGAACCTTGGAACTGAAATGACAACATATGCAACCTGGCTGGACATTTTCTACAGGAAGTAAAAGTAAACATTTCATAAAAAAGGGCTGAAACCGGTTAGATGAACAAAGAGCTGAAGCTCCAAATTAGACACATATGTACCAGAAATCTAAATATAACATTATGAAAACATGGCCCAAAGAATCTTCGAAATATGTTAATTTACAGCTAGTATACAGTATGTCATTGTAACACATATAGCATATTGTTGATTTTTTACAGTTGTTGTTGTTTTTTTATCCAAGACTCTCGGTTATATGCGTATATTTGCTTGACTTTGCTCTATAAGTACGTTTGTGTTTATATATATATATATATATATATATATATATACATATATATATATTACAGTTTTCAATAAATGCATTATTACTTTCATTTATATAGATTATAAATATATTTCAATTATTAAGTGCTAGTACAATTATGACTTATTGCTTTAAAAATATCTGATAAAGCGGTTTAAAAACATGATATTTTGTTAAAAATACTTATTAACTTATTTATCATTAGAATCTTTAGCAAATTATTTGAAATGTATCTGTCATTGCTTTTCTCAGTAGGTCCCTTTAATTGTAAATCGGCTCAAAATTAGGATGAATGTAATTAAAATATTGTTACTTTAATATTACAAGTATGATTCTTATGAAATAATCAGTTTCAAGATTATATAAAATGGAAAAAGATCCACTAATATAAATGAGACTTTAATATGAGCCTTGTCGGCGTTGATTACGTTTTGATTCTGCTATGTAAGAAGTAATTAAAAAAATGCATTAAGTGAAATTAAAAGATTCATTTCTGCTACACATGTTCTACAATACATTTTGATTAAGCAGAGAAAGAACAGTATTGCACACATATCTGTGATGTGTCTTCATTTGACCAGGATATTCCCAAATGCAAGGCTTGCCTTCCATGTCATACCACAACTTATGATTAAACATACTTCTCCAAAGTTTTTTTTTCTGATATTTAACCCCCCTCACACTTCAGTTTGCCAGGGGAAATGTTGGGTATGGGTGTATTTCATTTAAAACCCCCCATCATCCCACCAAGAACAGAATGGGGGTGATGGAAAGGCACAGTTATTCCTAAACTATTGAATTTTAAACTATGCCATAAACTACATTGAATATGAATATATGCAAGGTGGGGGCAAAATGGTCATACAGTATTTATCAAGGGTGGGCAGGGCCGGCCCTACAATGGGGCCGACTGGGGCAATTTGCCGCCCCAAGCG
>VKOC01020509.1:0-11748 GCA_009364415.1 Spea multiplicata
GGTGGCATATGTGGGAGGTGGCATACGTTGGAGGCAGCATGGCAGATGTGGGAGGCGGTGTGGCGCGGTTAATGTGGGAGGTGGCGTGGCGGCGTGGAATGGTATATGTTGGAGGTGGCATATATGGGAGGCGGCGTGGCATATGTGGGAGGCAGCATGGAGCGGTATATATGGGAGGTGGCGCGGTGTGGCATATGTAGGATGCAGTGGAGCTGTATATGTGGGAAGCGGCGTGGCATATGTAGAGCAGATTTGGGGCAGCGTGGCATGTCTGGGGAGGATGGAGTGGTGTTTCAGGGGTATAAAGTATCAGGCACAGTGGCATGGGAGGCAGCATGGCTGGCAGATGTGGGAAGCGGCGTGCAGTGGAATATATGTGTAGGAGGTGGCATGCGTGGGAGCAGCATGGCGATGTGGGAAGCGGTGCAAGCGCGGTATATGTGGTGGCGGCATGGAATGGTATATGTGGAAGTGGCATATATGGGGCTGGCGTGGCATATGTGGGAGGCAATCGGAAGCGGTATATAAGTGGCGTGGCGAATGTGGGAGGTGGCGTGGCAGATGTGGGAGGTGGCGTGGCAGATGTGGGAAGCTGGCCTTGATTGTAGCATATGTAGGATGCAGTGTGGAGCTGTATATGTGGGGCGGCGTGGCATATGGGAGGAGGCAGATTTGGGAGGCAGCGTGGCATGTCTGGGGAGGATGGAGTGGTTCAGGGGGTATAAGGCGTATCAGGCACAGTGGCATGTGGGAGGCGCCATGGAGTGGAATATGTGGGAGGTGGCATATGTGGGAGGCAGCATGGCAGATGTGGGAGGCGGCGTGGAATGGTATATGTTGGAGGTGGCGTGGCATATATGGGAGGCGGTGTGGAGCGGTATGTGTGGGAGGCGGCGCGGTGTGGCATATGTAGGATGCAGTGTGGAGCTGTATATGTGGGAGGCCGGCGTGGCACATGTTGGGAAGGGGCAGATTTGGGTAGGCAGCGTGGCAAATGTCTGGGGAGGATGGAGTGGTGTTTCAGGGGGTATAAGGCGTATCAAGCACAGTGGCATGTGGGAGGCAGCATGGCGTGGCAGATGTGGGTGGCTGCGTGGAATGGTATATGTTGGAGGTGGCGTGGCATATATGGGAGGCGGCGTGGAGCGGGTATGTGGGAGGCGGTGTGGAATGGTATATGTTGGAGGTGGCGTGGAGTGGCATATGTGGGAGGCAGCGTGGCAAGTCTGGGCTAAAATGTGCATAAATGGGGGGGGGGCTGGTTGGGAAATAGACAAGAAATGCATTTTATCAAAGTATTTTTATTCTGCTGTTTGTATTTAACATCATTTGTTAAATTGTTTTAAATAAATGAAAAATTTACATTCATTTTTTTATCCGATTAATCGAAAAAATAATCGGCCAACTAATCGATTATGAAAATAATCGTTAGTTGCAGCTCTAAAATATGCTACAAATATATATTATAAAAAAGTGTACACAAGTTTAAAATCCATACTGTGCTACAAATACAGACGCTATATGATCTAAAGATATTGCTGTAACAAAACTGTAGCGTTATTATAAAATATATATTAATAATAATAATAAAGGTCAGTCTGTCAACGCAGCTGCACCAATCAAATATTTCATAATCTCAAAAAAAGCATTAAATAAACCTACAGGACCCACTGCGTATAATAAAAGAATAACCATCAGCCGAGCTGAAATAAACAGAATCTAAAAGAGATAAAGGATAATGTTCAAGTTAATAATTATAAAAATAAATTAAATTCACAATCATCCTAAATATCTCATATTTGGGCATGGCTTTCACACAAATGAGCAGCCTGTGGCGCTTGGCATTTCCACGTACTAACCAGGCCCAGCTGTGCTCCTGACATCAGTCGGTTTTTGGATATGATGATAAATGTTTTTAGTATATTTATCACTTCACTTTCATATTTATTCAGACTTTTTATATAATGATATTTATTTATACACATTGACTGGCTGTCACTTTATATATAGACTGGTCAGTTGGCACTTTAAATTGTTACGTAGGGTCGGGTGAGTGCGCCCCGTTAATCACTTGTTTTGTATAAATATTTCAGCGTCTGCATTAATGTTTCTCAGGCTTGAGAAAGACCTGCGCGTCGAAACGTTGCCTGCGTGAAATAAACTCACCTTATCACTTGAGTGCTGAGCCTCTGCTTCTTTATTTTGGATCTCTAGTGTCTGAGTCTGCGTGTTGTGTGTCTTGCTTTGGTTTCTGAGTGTTGGTGTGTGTGTCTGGCGTCTGAGTGTATTTGTGTAGCACCAGGGCCGGTCTGGTGTCGTAATCTTTGTGTGCGTTAGTGTGTCTCGCTCCAGAGTCTATATGTGCATTGGTGTGTATGTGTAGCGTCTGATGTCTTTTCACTAGATCTGGTGCTGTGAGTTGCTTCTCGCTCTCTCGCTCTCGCTCGCTCGCTCGCTCGCTCTCTCACTCGCTCTCTCACTCGCTCTCTCACTCGCTCTCTCGCTCGCTCTCTCGCTCGCTCGCTCTCTCGCTCGCTCTCTCGCTCGCTCTCTCGCTCGCTCTCTCGCTCGCTCTCTCGCTCGCTCTCTCGCTCGCTCTCGCTCTCGCTCTCTCGCTCGCTCTCTCGCTCGCTCTCTCGCTCTCTCACTCTCTCACTCTCTCACTCACTCTCTCACTCTCTCACTCTCTCACTCACTCACTCACTCACTCTATCACTCACTCACTCACTCTATCACTCACTCACTCGTGCCCAGTCTCTCTTTCTATATCATAGCTGTGATGTCAGACATATTGAAACCCTTGTGTAGGACTGGGGTCTTGCGCACTGGGTCGGGGCCATGTGCGTGTGTCTATTGATTGAATTTGTGTAGCACTGGGGGGTGTCTGGAGTCAGAATCTTAGTGTGTGTAGTGTTGATGTCTGTGTGAATGTGTTTTTGTCTAGTGCCTCAGTCTGTGTGTTTAGAACCAGAGTGTGTGTGCATTAGTGTGTTTTGTTTAGTGCAGGAGTCTGTGTATGTTTATATGTCGAGCTGTACTGCGTGTGCATGTTTGCGTAGCGTTGGACTCGGTGTGTCTAGCGCAGGAATTTTTGTGCGTGTGTGTGTTTAGGATCGGTGTCTGTGTGATTGGGTGTCTACCTCGCACTGGAGACTGTGTGCGCACTGGTGTATATGCACAAATTTGTCATAAGCGCCAGATTGTGTGTCTCTAGCTCCAGGGTCTGTGTGATTGTGCATGTATGTGTGTCTAGTGCTGGAGTCTGTGTGTGCCTGGCGTGAGAATCTGTGTGTCTAGTTTTTGAGTCACTTTGTGCACGCCTGTCCAGCGCCAGGAATTTTGTGAGTGTGTTTGTCTGGTGTGTTGTCTAGTGCTGGAGTCTCTGTGGGCATGTGTGTGCGCAGTGTCGGTCTGTGTGTCTAGTGCCGTAGTCTGGCATGTGTGTAGCGTTAGGAATCTGTGTGCGCATGTGTCTGGCTCCTGTATATGTGGGAGTGCGCCTAGTGCTAGAGTCGTTGGAGGTGAAGTGTATCTGTTAGTAATTGTGTTTTTGTGTTTTTTTAATATGTCTGTTACAGGTACACGTGTACCGTGTGTGGTCACAGACCCGTTTTTGACACCATTGAAATGCTGTCTGTACACCGGAATGGGAAAAAACATGTAGCTGGTGAGTGACGGCTTTTAAAGAGAAAGTTGCTATGATTCTGATTGCATAATACCTCTGAACCCCTGGCTTGTAATGTGCCAGCCCGCTACCCCCCTATGCAGTGTACTATGTGCCAGCCCGCTACCCCCCTATGGACTGTAGTATGTGTAAAACAGGGATAAGATTTACATATTGAAGATGAAATTTACCTAAACGTAGTTATCTACACCGGACACCTTACCCTGGATCAATATAGAGAGAACCTTTCTACCACACCGTCAGTTACTAGTGGTCCTAGGGCCTGACCCCCCCCCCTTACCAACTATGACCGCGGCCTTTGGCGTATGGGGTGTCGTAAGCTTTTCCTTATGGGAACTTTTTTCTCAATTGACTCCCCTGTTCTTTAATCCCCTCTTCCAGGAGGGTGAGTATAGCTCCAGATTTTTATGGTGGTAGAAAGCTGGTCTGAGTAGGCTTGGGGTGCTGGCACAAGGCAGAAGGTTGCTGTCTTTCCAAGAACCTAAAGAATCCAAGCGTATCTCTAATAGTGAAATCCTCTGCTACTTACAAATATGTAGGGCTGCAACTAACGATTATTTTCATAATTAAGTGGCCGATAATAAAAAAAAAAAAAATCAATGTAAATGTTTCATTTATTTAAAATAATTTAATAAACAAATGATGTTAATAGCAAACAGAATAAAAAAATTTGTAAATGCATTTTTTGTGCCCCCAATTTATGCACATTTGAGTTCTCACGCTGTCCTCCCAATTGCCGAGCTGTGCCCCAGATATGCTTATATACCCTGATACAGCCGCGACTGCGTCGTCCCACATATGCTTAAGTGAGCCGGTTATAATGCCTTAAACCCCCCAGATATCCCATAGTCCCCGCATAGAGTCACAGACGCCGTTCACAGCACACTGAGCACCATACTTTTATAAATATACAGGATTAATCTTCAACTGCCCCAGATTTTAGATTCCCCTTAGTAGTTTGCCCCCCCCCCCCTTTACCTCTAACTGCACCTTAATGTAACCTTATTAAATTAACCCTACATACCCCATTAACCTTAACTGCCCCTAAATCAAACCTAAATAACCCATAAACCACAGCATTCCCTAAATTAACCCTAAACACACCATCAACCACAACTGCCCCAAATTAACTCTAAACATCCCCTTAACCACAACTGGCCCTAAATTAATCCTAAACACCCCATTAACCACAGCTGATCCTAAATTAACCCCCACCTCCCCACACTTTCAGCAGGCCAAATATTATCCTTGGTTAGATGAGTGTCGCAGCCATGTGGTTCTGGGAGCAGGAAGGGGCTGGCCCGGTTGTCACGGTGATTACAGGGAGGTGGAGTAAGTAGGAGCTGCTGGTGTGAGTCACTGAAACGGATTATATAATGAGGGGGATTTTTCAGAGCGTTTGCTCAGAAAAAACCCTCTATAATTCATAAAAATTAATTCAACTAATCGAATTAGTTGGCAACGATTTTCATTATCGATTATTATCAAATATTTTAGCAGCCCTCCAAATATGGCACTTTGTCCATTCTCTGCTCCGCTCTGAAATTTGAAAGTTTTTTGACCCACAAGAGAATAAAAGGATCAATATCAATACCTTACGATCATTTTGTTGCAGCCGCTTTCCCTCTGTAATCCAACTGGTCCATGTTGATATAAATCCAGGTTTGATGGAAAGAAAAATAACTTAAAATTGGGAAATAGCCATAAAACAACATTTATCCTTGAGAAGATTGTAAATATGAGAAATCAACATAATTGAGAGTAAAGCAACAATGCAAAAACCTTGGGTGCCCAAAGTTAGAATTTAGATATGGGAATTTCTTATTTGTCTAAACATGAACTTTTAACCCTTTCGTAACAAAGGCTGATTTCATTTTTTGTACCTTTCGTTAAAATGGGTGTTTTAAGATTTCTGCTCTGCTCGTGTTTAGCTGTAATTTTCTTCTTTCTCGTTTGAACCCACACGTGTGTGTTTGTGTGTGTGTGTGTGTGTGTGTGTGTGTGTGTGTTGTATATATATATATATATATATATATATATATTTATTTTTTTCTAGGACAAGAAGGGCTTTCTTTGGATGACATTGTTTTGAGTGTATCATGTTATTTACTATTAAAAAGTGAGAAAAAACATTGAATGATTTACAAAAAAAATATTTTAGTCATCTATAATAGGTAATGAAAACACTTGCTAAATAGATTCTACTATTTGTCCTGAGTTTAGAAATATCCAATGTTTTTTTTTTTTTGCTTTTTTCTGCACGTTATGGAGCATTAAGTACAGGTAGCGTTTTGCTCTTTCAAAGCCATTTTTTCCAAATCTGGTAATTCTTCCCCCATGTGCCATTTTGGGTATCTTTGAAGCCGGCCAATGCAATTTACCCCATCAAATTGTATATTGAAAACTAGACACCCCAGAGTATTTCAAATGTTGGTATTTTAACTCTTTATATGCACCATATCTACCACCAGTTTTTACTTCAGGTATGAATTAACGGGTCCTGGTATATGTCATAAAACACCCCAATATGTGTTCAGTAACATCTCCTGAGTACAGAGATACCCCACATGAATGGGTTTGCCTGGCTGTTTGGGGGCAAAGGGGCCACATTTGGGGTATGCACATTTTCAGTGTAGTACTTTGGCATTTGGTGATCCACTGCCCATGCCCTATTTGGTACATCTTTGAGCCGGGCCGTTTCTGTGTGCCCTATAAAACAATATATTTTATAAAACGAGACACCCCAGGGTATTTCAAATCCTGGTAATTTAACTCTTTGTATGCACACATTTTACCACTGGCAAATTTCAAAGTTTGCAGTATTTATTGTGTGTATTCCCCCCTCCCTTAATGAATTTACAGCCTCTGGTATATGCCGCTGTCACACGACACCCCAATATGTGTTCAGCAACATCTTCTGAGTACAGTGATACCCCACATGTGTATGTGCTTTGTTTTTGTGGGCAACTTAAAGGCCACATCTGGGACGTGTATTATTCTAATTTGAAATTAGATGCGTGGCCATTGTTTAACCCGGCCAATTCATTTTACCCCATCAAATCATATTTTTACTTTAGACACCCCATGGGCATTTAACTTGCCAGTCTTCATGCGAGAATTGTTTTAAGCTAATGTGCTCACAAAAATATTTATATATGTATATATTAACTTTATTTGCCTTTATTTTTGTTTTAATATGTTTTAGGAAGTTGAAGGTTCCTCTCATGGTGACATCAGTGGGCAATTTTTACATTTTATGGTTTTATGTAACTATCACGCTCTGATTAGAAAGCTGGGCTCCATTGACAGTACCTGCATTCAACCTGCAAGTGGAGCCAGAGTTCTCTAGAGGGTCTGGAGACTCTCTGGCTAACTTTTTCAACTTGTATATTTTTTTGTTTTGGTTTTTTTTTTACAGGGCAGAATCACACGGAGTGGTGACAGCCTGTCCTGGGGTGAGTGAGTGGTTTTGCAGAATGCCTCCTGATTGAAGCCGTTGAGGTTTTGGAGGTGATTGTTGATTGCCTCCTAATCACTTTTATAACGGGCGTCTGACGCCCTGTTTCAGGGAAGGGGGTTGTGTGTTGATACAACATCCCCCTGCTGCCTAATTGCTCCATGAGAGGGACAGTTAAGTGCTAACTCCTGTAATGCTGCCATCGTGGCATTTTAGGGGTTAATACCCGTTTTGTTGGGGGCTCCGCTGCTGGTGGAATGCATGGAAGCCCAGGCAGACCAGCAACAGTGAAAATGAGACCCCACAAGCCCTTTGATCACTCTTGTAGGCATGGAAGCCAACAGGAGTGATCAGAGAGACTTCTCCCTGCAATGGCTGCTCTATAGACCAGCAGTTGTGTCCCTGCTGCCAGAGGCAGCTTCAGGGACAGTGGGAGAGGGTTTTTCGGTCTACACATGAGTGTGGAAGATAGTGATGTTTGGATCATGAACCAATCGTTCTTTTCAGTGATCCGGATGAATCGGTTCAGTAGACTGAACGATTCATTTGTAGCAGTTCAGTCTGTGAATCATGCAGTTGTAACCTGATTCTAGAGTGAGTCATCTGCAGAGCACTCAGACACAGACTCTGGGATCAGGTTACAGCTCATTAATTCACAGAGGAAAGATGACTCGTAGAGTCAGAGTCGTTCAAAGATTTGAATGATTCAAAGATTCAAATCTTACAGAGAATATCACTGATACCATACTTTTATAAATACATTAATAATCTTCACTGCCCCACGATTTAGATTGCCCTTAGTTTGCCACCCCCCCCCCTTTACCTCTAACTGCGCCTTCAGGTTACTTTATTAAATTTATTATCCCTCAGTCATCAGCATTAAATTAACTTTAAAGACCCCATTAACTATAACTGCCCCTAAAATAACCCTAAAGACCTCATTAACCATAACTGCCCCTGAATAAAATGCATGTACTCCAGATAAATTACCTAATATTGGTATGGTTGATGGGGTCTTTAGTGTTAATTTAATAAAGTAAACTTAAGGTTTGAGGTAAAGGGGGGCAAACTAAGGGGAATCTAAATCCTGGGGCAGTGAAGATTATTAATGTATTTATGAAAATATGGTGTCAGTGATATTCTCTGAATGATTAGGATCCTTGAACAATTCTCTGCTTTTAGTGAAATCAGTAGAGTAGGCAGGCAGGAGGGTTCATTGACTGTAATGAAAGGGGCGGGGCCAATTGTCACTGTGACTGCAGGGAGGGACTGGGAAACGGTAACTCCTGTGAGTCACACTGAATGATCCGAAGATTTGGATCATGAATCGGATCATTTCAATGAACCAGACGAAATGAACAGATTCACTTTAGTGATCCGAACTTCTCATCACTAGTGGAGACCAGCCCCAACCCTCCTCTGCTGCCTGATTGCTCCATTAAGAGTGATAGTGCAGCGTTAACACCTTCAATGTTACGATTGCAGCATTTTAGGGGTTAATACCCGTTTTGTCTGGGGCTCTGCTGCTGGTGGTCTGCCGGAAGCCCTGGCAGACCAGCAACAGCAAACAATGATCCCCCATAAGCTCTATAGACCAGCCATTGTGTCCCAGAGGCAGCTTCAGGGACAGTGGGAGAGGGTTCTTTGGTCTCCACATGAGTGTGGAGAATAGTGATGTCTGGATCATGTATGAATCATTGATTGGATTATTTTCAGTGATTAGTCTACTGAACGGATTCATCCGCAACGATTCATTTTTAGCAGTTTGCTCTGTGAATCATGCAGTTGTAACCTGATTCTAGAGTGAGTCATCTGCAGAGCACTCGGACACAAACTCTGGGATCAGGTTACAGCTCATTAATTCAGAGGAACGATGACTCAAAGATTCAAATCTTACCTGGATTTGAATCGTTCGGAGAATATCACTGACACCATACTTGTATAAATAAATACATTACTAATCTTCACTGCTCCCAGGATTTACATTCCCCTCAGTTAGCCCCCTTATACCTCTAACTGCAGCTACAGTTAACTTTATAAAATTAAATTAACCCTCAGTCATCAGCATGAAATTAACCTTAAAGACCCCATCAATCATAACTGCTCCTAACTTTAACCTAAATACCCCATTAACCATAGCTGCTCCTGAATTGCGTGTATTCCAGATAAATTACCTAATTGATTGGTATGGTTGATGAGGTCTTTCGTGTTAATTTATATGCAGTAAGGGTTAATTAAATCCTGATGACTGAGTGTTAATTTAATAAAGTTAACTGAAGCTGCAGTTAGAGGTATAGAGGGGCAAACTAAGGGGAATCTAAATCCTGGGGGCAGTGAAGATTTTTAATGTATTTACATTAAAAGTGTGGCGTCAGTGATATCTTTTATTGATTCTGCCTTTAGTGAAATCAGTAGAGTAGGCAGGCAGGAGGGTTCATTGATTGTAATGAAAGGGGCGGAGCCAGCTGTCGGTGTGACTGCAGGGAGGGACTGGGAAACAGTAACTCCTGTGAGTCACATTGAATGATCCGAAGATTTGGATCATGAATCGGATCATTTCAATGAACGAGACGAAATGATTCGACTCACTTTAATGATCTGAATGTCTCATCACTAGTGGAGACGAAGTGTTGCTTGATCGCTTGGTTAAGAGTGACAGTGCAGCGTTAACCCCTTCAATGTTGTGATTGTGGCATGTTAGGGGACACTACCTGTTTTGTTTGGGGCTCTGCTGCTGGTGGTCTGCGTGGAAGCCCCGGCAGACCAGCGACAGCGAAAATGAGCCCCCACAGGCCCTTTGATCACTTTTTAAGGCATTGAAGCCTGTAGAAGTGATCAGAGAGACTACTCCTTGCAATGGCTCGTCTATAGACTAGCAATTGGTCCGAGGCAGCTTCAGGGATCGTCTACTGAACCGATTCATCCGGAATGAATCATTTGTAGCAGTTCAGTCTGAATCATGGAGTTGTAACCTGATCCTAGAGCGAGTCTTCTGCAGAGCACACAGACACTGTGATGAGGTTACAGCTCATTAATTAATAATTAGAGCTGTTCAAAGATTAAAATCTTACTGAGAATATCACTGACACCATACTTTTATCAATACGTTAATAATCTTCACTTCCCCAGGATTTACATTCCCTTAGTTTGCTCCCCTTTACCTCTAAGTGTACCTTAAGTTAACTTTATTAAATTAATCCTCGGGCATCAGCATTGAATCAACCCTAAACACCCCTATTCACTATAACTGCCCCTGAATAAATTGCATGTACTCCAGATAAATTACCTAATAAATAGGGTTAATTTAATTAAGCTAATAACGTTAATTTAAGGTGCAGTTAGAGGTGAAGGGGGGGGCAAACCAAGGGAAACTTTAATCCTGGGGGCAGTGAAGAATGTTAATGTATATATAAGTATGGCGTCAGTGATATCTTTTATTGATTCTGCTTTTAGTGACATCAGTAGAGCAGGAGGGTTCATTGATTGTAATGAAAGGGGCGGGGCCAATTGTAACTGTGACTGCTGGGAGGGACTGGGAAACAGTAACTCCTGTGAGTCACACTGAATGATCCGAACATTAGCATCTGATCATTTTTGAAGAATGACTTGAAATGATCTGATTCACTTTAGTGATCCGAACTTCACGTCACTAGTGGAGACTAGCCCCAACCCTCCCCTGCTGCCTGATTGCTCCATTAAGAGTCACAGTGCAGGGTAAATCCCTTCAATGTTGAGAATGCGGCATTTTAGGGGTTAATACCAGTTTTATTTTGGGCTCTGCTGCTGATGGTCTGCCTGGAAGCCCAGGCAGGCCAGCAACAGTGAAAATGAGCCCCCATAAGTCCATTAATCACTCTTGTAGGCATGGAAGTCTACAGGAGTGATCAGAGAGACTCCTCCTTTGAATGGCTGGCCATTGCGTCCCAGCTGCCAGAGGCAGCTTCAGGGACAGGTGTAGGAGAGGGTTCTTTGGTCTCCACATGATTGTGGACACCAGCGCCAATCCTCCCTTGTTGCCTGATCGCTCCATGTGAGTGAAAGTTAAGTATTAACAACTTTAATACTGTGATGTGTATGACTCAATTGTGGCATTGCAGGGGTTAACATTTGTTTCCACAAGCTTGTGGGGGTAAATATCAGTCAATGCTGATGCTCCAATGGAGTTAAAATAAATACTAAAAGGAAATAGGTCAAAAAATAACAGCACTGATCTGAAAGTCCAGGGTGCTTCCAGGTGAAATGCTGTGAGTTGATTAAGTGGGCTGATGATGATCAGATTGCTCCTGGCTAATAGGAGTGATCTGATCATTATGGCAGCCTCTGGATGACCATGCGTTAGAAAGAGAGAGGGGTCATTTAGGCTAAATGTGGAAAGAAAATAACTTACCGTATTTTTCGCTCTAAGACGCACCTGCTGATAAGACGCACCTAGATTTTAGAGGAGAAAAAAAAAGGAAAAAATATTTTGAGCTAAAAAATGGGCTAAAATATTTATTACAATAACTGAATAAGCTATGAACACAGTAAGACACACGCAGTAAGACACACACAGACACAGTAAGACACACACAGACACAGTGAGACACACACAGACACAGTGAGACAC
>VKOC01020510.1:0-39628 GCA_009364415.1 Spea multiplicata
TGTGACCTGGGCACTTGTCCTAAATAACACGCACCAACAGCGAACAAAGGGTTAAAGAAAAAAGGGGTTAACTGGCAACCCTTATCTGACCCTAGCAACAGAAATTTCTCGAGCAGGGCCAGTTGATATGTAGAACAGCCTCCCAGCAGAAACGGTAGGAGACCAACCAGCTAGTAAACTAGCGAATGTAGCTTGTATGCTGATTGACACCCGCTCATTTGTGGATAACAAACTGGAAAGGGTAACAAATACATACACAAACCACGTGACCTGGACCTAAAGCAACAGATACACAACCCCATAACCTGGGAACTCAACCTGATTGTGAGTAGAGAAAAGGAAGGAATATTAGTTGATAGGTGACCTTATCCCAAGACTAATGATGCAAAATATAATATGAAATCTAAAGAACATTGCAATATATGCAAAACCCCCACAAAAATATAAAAATACCTCAAAATTTGTCAGCAATTGGTCATAAAATCCCTGTTTGAAAAGTGTCAAAATTACCCTAGTTGTACACTTTGGCTTATCTATAAAAGGCATATCATGGGGCACTCTGGGGAGCTGAATGAGGACAGGGAGGGGCTCATTGGGGACAGAGATTACATGGGGGGCTGAATTGGGACAGCAATGACATGGGGGGGCTGAACTTGTGAACACATACAGACACAGAGATTTCTTTTTTTTTGTTTAATCATTTAAAAATAATTAATAATTTAAAAAAGCACACTTACATACACACACATTTTTTAAAAATCGAAAAAAATATTATACAGTTTGTACAAAAAATAAATTAGTTTACTGACCTTCTACTTTTTCCACTTTGGGCTTTTTCATTTTGGCCTCCGTCCTCTGGTAGCTGCAGACTGCCGTTTTCTATGGTAAGAGAATGTCACTGACCTGACATCCGGTGCTCCAGCAGTCTGAGCGCGAGGGGGCGGAGCTTTCACCCCTCACCCTGCTCTCAGTCTCATCATCACTAGGCGGCCATCAGATTGCTGGAAATGTAATCTAAACGGTCGCTGCGTGCTGATCCCGCCGGCCAGAGCTACTTTAATCCTTTTTTTTATTTATTTAATATGCCGGATAGGCTTGCCATATTAAAAATAAATAAAGTATTAAAGTAGCTCCGGCCGGTGGCATCAGCACGCAGCGGCCGTTTGGATTAGATTTCCAACAATCTGATGTCCACATAGTGATGGGAGCAGCGTGAGGGGTGAAAGGTCAGTGCGAGGGGGCGGAGCTTTCTCCCCTCACGCTGCTCCCATCACTAGGCGCCCATCGTACACGGCAGCTGGGTGTTGATGTGGCCAGCGCTACTTTAATACTTTTTTTTTTTTTTAAGTAAGTAATTTATTAAAATACTTTTTTTTTTAATCTAACATATGCAAGCCGCTCCGGCTGGCCATATATCACAATAATAATAAACAAAGAATTTAATAGAGCGGCATCCAGCCACGCCAGTTGGCCGTTTTAGAATTAGATTTCGGCCGCCTGCGGGGGCAATTGTCCTGCCTGGCGCCGGACGGCTGGGCTTCCGACTCCCGCTCCGCCGGCGCCTCAGGGCCCACGACATCACCGGGAAATTTCCCGGTATCCCGGTGGGCCAGTCGGGCCCTGCTTGGGCCCCCTTGAGTGGCAGAACGCCAGGGCCCGGTCGCAGTCGCGACCCCGGTAGTTCCGCCACTGCCTGCCATGCCAAATTTTTAAAAATGTGATGCATGCCTTGTCGATGGGTGAGTATATGCTGAGTTTAGGTTATGTTCCTCTCTATTTGCTGTTTTTCTGTCTCCCCCTCTGATTTTGTTGTTTATTTATCATTATTTCGGTTTGTGGATTGTTGTCCCTCTGGAAGCGATGCGGTTTGCTGTTATGTCTCTCTTTTCTTTTCAGCGTGAATCCTGTTTCGTGATGTCGCTGTTTTGCTGATCGGTGGAGGGCTTTGCCACCCGGTTTCATGGGATCCTGGTTCCGGATTCCTATCACGGTTCAAGTTCTGGTTCGGTTCTGAGTTGCTGTATGGTTTCAGCGGTTCTTCGTTTCTGGTTCGCAGCTGATGAAAGAGGAAGAAGGGGGATCGCTCAGGGTTTATATACCTATAATATGTATTGGTTGTTTGTAATTGTTTGTTAACTCTTTCTTTGCTGCTGTTGGTAAGAGTAAAGGAAGTAATGCAAAATACTCGCCTCCTGTCTTTATTAAAATTATAATTATTCGGGCATCAAGACATAAGACTTGCTCAACACCCAAAATGCACCCGCAGGACTTGTCCTAGCACCCAGATTACACACAGACACAGGACTTACCCATATTGCATCCACAGAATGTATACAGCACCAGGCTGCACCCACAGTGGTGTCCTCTCCAAGACTTCTCTCAGTCACGGCTCCTCTCAGCCTGGCTCTCGTGCTGCTGCGCTCCCCACATTGTCATGAGTCAAAAATGAATACAGAAAAAAGGTATACATTCTTCCGAATCATTTTTGCCTATTTCCACATGTCTCAAGTTGCGAGGAGGGGCCTGCATGGATGCATCCTGGTGCCATGTGTTCTCCAGATAAGCAACGCACCCGGAAAATGATTCATTAAATCAGGCCACCTTCTTCCATTGGTCCGTGGTCCAGTTCTTTGATCACGCGCTTTCGGCAGTGGACTGAGGTCAGCATGGGCACCCTGACTGGTCTGAGGCTATGCAGCCCACTACGCAACAAACTGCAATGCACTGTGTGTTCTCACACCTTTTTATCAGAACCAGCATTATCTTTTTCAGCAATTTCAGCTACAGTAGCTTGTCTGTTGGATTTGACCACACAGGGCAGCCTTTGCCCCTATCATGGCCCTAATAGATCCTCTTCCCCTAAGCATCCCTTTTTGGCCAGTATCTGGCCTTGCGCCCTTCCCTGTTTGCAGCATTCCCCTCAACCACAGCATGTTCTCAGTATTAGGCACGGGCGTGCGCTATCTCCCAGGACTTTATTCACTCCTGAATGGAGGCATGCGCATGTTGCTCAGTGATTTCACACAAGGGGGCACGGCCAATCGCTTTAAAAGGCAGCACTGAACTTTGTTTAGTGCTCAGTTGTTTTGCTTTCCTGTGAACACCTGTGCTGGTATCTTTGTTTATAACAGTTACCTTGTTGCTGAACACTGCTTGTCGTGACCATCCCTGTATATCTGGCATTCTGACCCTGGCTATTCTAATCGCTGACCTGTCCTCCAGTACCCCAACTTTGGCATCCCTACAGACCATTCACTGCTTTCTGCTGGTTCCGGGTGACTCTCCTTATTAGGCTCAACCTCAGATTGTGTGGTCATTCAGGTGAATACCCCCTCTGCTGCAATGGTCCTTTGGAGGTGTCCTCTCATTGCCTTCTCAGCCATCATCCTGCATACACGGGCGTAGGAACCGGGGGGGACGGGGGGGATGGATCCCCCCCCAGTAAATCATGCGGGGGGGACCGACAATATACAAATCCCCCCCAGGGTGCGTGCACTCGGGTGCAGCTGTGAGGGTGCTCACAGCTGCCCGATCGGCAGCTGCAGCCTGCAGGACTGGTTAGAGAAATCCGTGATCTCCCCAACCAGTCCTGCAGGCTGCAGCCGAATTACGGTCACACTCACCAGCTGTCTGTAACTGAGCGCCGGGCGACGGGATATGACGATTATATCCAGCCCCGGCGCTCAGCATAAACAACTGTGCGCAGCCGCACTGCACAGATTGCGAGCGGGAAACCAGTAGTTGGAAGAGAAATCAGAAAGGAGGAAGAGAAAGCAGGAAGAGAAAGCAGAAAGAGAAAGGAGGAAGAGAAAGCAGAAAGGAGGAAGAGAAAGCAGGAAGAGAAAGGTAAGAGATGTGGAAAACGAAGGTGGGTGTTGGCCCCGGATGGGGGTCTGAATGTGGAAATGGAAGGTTGGGGGGGGGTCTGATGTGGAGAATGATGAAGGTTGGGGGGGGTCTGATGTGGAGAATGAAGGTTGGGGTCTGATGTGGAGAATGAAGGTTGGGGGGGTCTCGCATGTGGAGAATGAAGGTTGGGGGGGTCTGATATGGAGAATGAAGGTTGGAGGGGGGGTCTGATGGGGAGAACAAAGGTTGTGTAGGGGGTCATATACATATATATATATATATACATATGGTGAGGCATGTGTATGGGCACTTGGTCAGGCATATGTGTGTGTATAGGGCAGCTGTGCATACGTGTATATGGGCAGTGTATATGTATATGTGTATATGGGCAGTGTATATGTGTATGTGTATATGGGCAGTGTATATGTGTATGTGTATATGGGGCAGTGTATGTGTATATGCAGTGTATATGTATTATGTTGTATGTGTATATGGGCATTTGTATATGTTGTATGTGTGTATGGCAGTGTATATGGTGTACGTGTGTATGGGCAGTGTATATGTGTACGTGGTTATGGGCAGATGTTATCTATTGTGGTACGTCACCAGATGTATGGGCAAGTGTATCTGTGCATAGGTGTGTATTGGGCAGTGTATATTGGCCATACGTCTGTATGGGCAGTGTATATGTGCATACCTGTGTATGGGCAGTGTATATGTGTATGGGAAGTGTATGTGTATATAAGGAGTGTATTTGTCTTATAGTGTATACGTCTTTGTAAGTATGTGCAAAGGCAGTGTATATTTATGGGGAGGCGTGTGTGTGTGTGTGAGCAGTTCATGTATGTTTGGGCAGGCGTGTATAAGGGTAGTGCATATGTGTGAGTACTGGCAAGTGTGTATGTGCAGGCAATTGCAGTGTATGTGTGTGTTTTTGTGGGCAGGCATGCGTAAGGGCAGTGTATATGTGTGTATGGATAGTGTATATGTGTGTATGGATAGTGTATATGTGTGTATGGATAGTGTATATGTGTGTATGGATAGTGTATATGTGTGTATGAGCAGGCATGTCGTACTTAAAGGGAAGAGAATGATTCCCTGTAACACATGTTTAACTCAGGGGCGCCTAGGGTTAAATCCAGGCCTATTTCTGGTTAAAATGAGTGTGTGTCACTGTATGTAGCATTTGGACACAAGAGAATATTTCGGGGTGCTACTTGGTCTAGGGCATCACTAATACAAAGCGCCACGTGTTAAATCTAGGGGTAGGCAGAGTAAGTGAAGGATGTGTTTGCGTGTCTGGGTGTGATAGCGTATGTTTGTGGGTTTGTTATTGTGCACATCTGTTTTTATGGGTATGTTAGTATGTTTCCAGGTGTGTTATGGTGGGCATGTGTCTAGGTATATTAGGGTGGGAATGTTTTAGGGTGTATTATTGTGTGTATGTTATTCAAGTGTTTAAGTGTGTGGATATGTTCCTGTGTGCATGACGTGTTAAGAGTCATAGATGGTTCCTTCAATGAATCATAGTAGTCTCTGTGGCCGGGTCCAGTGGGATCCATCTGTTGTAAGATTTTTCTGTTTCTGTGGGAATTTTCTCCCATTCATCCAGTAGAACGTTTTATGAGCTGTAGGTTATAAACCAAGACATTTTGGACAGCACTATGCTTCTAACTTTGTGGGAACAGTTTTGGGGAAGGTCCTTTTCTATTCCATCACGACTGTGCCCCAGTGTACACAACAAGGTTGCAAGAATTCCCCACAGAAACTCTCCAAAATCTTGTGGAAATCGTTCCCAGAAGAGTGAAAGCGGTTATAGCGACAAAGGGGGACCAACTTCATATTAATGTCTATGTATTTATAATGTGATGTCATAAAGTCCCTGTTGGTGAAATGGTCAGGTATACCCTACCAGAAAAAATGCTATCCCCCCCAGATTTTTAGGGGTTCCTACGCCCATGCCTAGGTCCATCCCTGGTGCCAAATGTGCTTCACTTTCTGTAATCTTAACCCAAATCCTCTGTTTTTTTCACCTAGACAAGCCTGTTTAGACACACCGACACGTTATTGTGGTTGGTTGTAGTTCATACACCCTAATGAACACATAAGTAGTTAAGTACCAGTTTTAATATAATCGAGTATCATTGCCTCCTATAAATGTCTGACTGTTATAAATGCTGTCAGCAGCTTCCTTGATGCTTGTAAGATATATTTATTAGTTGTACTTAATTGTCTCCAGAATCCTGACTTTAATCACCAATATATGTAGTGATAGAGATAGCAGTGTCTGATCGGACCATCCTACTACACCCATCCAAAAAAGCAAACCTATGGCAACAGTACTCCATGCCTACCAGAACACCAATACAATGGCTTTCCATTTTCACTATCCATACTGCCACCTAAATTAGGAATAATCAAATTACACCACCATATAGCAAGAAGAGTTTGGTGCATGGATAGATTGTTTTATTTATTTATTTATTTTTTTTTTTTTACAAGATTCAGTATTTTCATGAAAATGTGGGGGAAAACAAAAAGGATAATCCTTAGTTCACAATCACACCTAACACATGATCTCAGTCAGCGCTGACCTAACACATATAAGTGGATGTTACCCATGGGAATACTTTTTACATGTGACACATGAAACCAGTCACTGAAAGGAAGAGGCTATAATGAACAGGGAAGGATATATATCAATGTCGGATCAATAGTAAACAGGTGATTCATCAAAGTCAGTGATAGTGGACATTCCATTCAGAAAATAAACTCTATTCTTGACAAAAGGTTTGGCTTCAGGAAGCAGTCTTCAAATTTTGCCAGCAGCTATAATAGGGAATGTATGTAAAACCCCAGGACTATGTCGTGGTATCTTTGACGGTGAATTTCTATGGGGATGCTTTTGTAATATCAATGAGCTGCTTAGATGCCCATTGGGACAAAACACAACAAAACAAAAAATTAAAAAGAAATACATTATTTGTTCCATTTAAGTTTTTGTTACGTGTTTTTTTTCTTCTCTGTGAAATAATTGAGCAGCAAAATAAAACTGAATATCCACAAAGTTAAAAAGTATAAAGTAAAGATTATATGATTACCTTAATATTTTGTAAAGGAGGTTATTTTCAAATTAACACTTAATCTCAAGAGTACAAAAACACAATTTTCTTACATAAATGGTGATCAATGATAATTACAAAGACATAAGGAACTGACATAATTATGTGTTTTCTATCCAATTATACAGTGTTAAAAATGATGGATTATAGAGTTTCTTCAGCCCAAAGTGAAAATAATGTATTTCAAAACAGATCGGCAACTAACTAGAGAGTCATATCTGTCAACTATAGTAGGAATATTATGAATATTTCCTAATTATTGTCTTACGTAATACACAATCCCTCTATTTGTTTTATAGTTTTTGCAAAATAACACAAACTCCTACATTAATTCATGCTCCAAATTCCTGTAGTACGAAGGGAACTCATGGTCTGACTTGACCAAGATGAAGATCTCTCCAGAAGAACAGTGTTGGGGCTCATCTGTTGTGTCATGCTGGTCTGCCACAAGAGCTTCAAGAGATAGTTCTTGGCTTCTTCACCAGCACCCGCCATAAGATTTGTGTGGTCACCGGTTTTTAGGTTTTATGGAGTATAATAAATGTATAATGCCCACACTGTTACATGATATTCTTGTTAGCTCCTTCCGCTTATCCTTTTGTGATAGCACGTTAGGTTGTGGTAGGGTTGGCAGCCTCTCTGTAATACTGGTGGCCAGATGTCACTCCACCATTGGTTTATTCTCACATTCAGAGTCCAGTACCAAAAAAATGATATTTTTAAAATGCCAACAGGAAAAAAAACACAGTTTTCTTTTTTCATTTTTAATTATCTAACTGCCTCATGAGAAAAATAAATGGGGATTATGTATATTAAAAAAAATCTGGTGCAAAGCTTAAAAATGGTCATATCACTATAGCTACCAGCAGGACTTGTGATAAGACCACTTTTAAAACCAGAATTACTTTTTATAAACAACCCCCATTGTGTTGTACTTCTGCCAAGATGTTCACCAAGGATTAGTTTTCAGAATAAAAAACATATTAGTTCTGAATAATGAAAGCTCTTGTTTAAAACTGCCTAGAAGAAAAATGCTATAGTCTATCTGAAAATGTTTTTAAAAGAATTACAGCACTGTATTAATTTCAAATAAAAATATATGTTATCAGCATCTTAAGCGATGTGCAGTAAGCTATTTGCAGTACGAATCATTTTTTTTTCTTGTTACTGTTGAAATATAGAGTATAGGAATAACCTATCAGATAGCATAATGGTTTTGTGCAAGAAAATGAGTACATTGTAAGCATCCAGAGATCTGTGGACATATCCAGAATGTATGCCAAGAATATAATTGGACTCGTATTTATTTTCATAAAATTTAATGGAATATTACACCGCCGAGCGCGGATATTGCTGTGATTACAGTTAAATATGTGCATAGAAAAATGGTGTAAACTTTCAGAATGACCGTAAGGCGCAATTGATGTATAGACTTGAGCAATTTTACCTTTGGTTCGGAAAGGACTGTGAAAATATACAGTGCGGTGCTAGGATTGCCCGTTGGTGCCCAGAAGCCAAATAGAAAAGATCTCATGAATACTTTCATTAAAAAGTAATTCTGCCATACGCGTTTTTATGAGCTCATTAGGGACTAGTTAAATATTTAAATAAGGATATAATTACAATATGCCGATATGTCATCATTTTGCCATTGTTCATTTAATCGAAAATGAATTCCTATTAACTCAGATGCAGTTCCAGAAATGTGTTTCTGGCTCCTTCAGTTTTTAGGTTGTATTACAACAACATTGTGACACCTATTAATGGTCATCAGGCAGCGTGCTTTTGCTCTAGGGGGTCCTAGCCTTCTACTTAAACGAAACTGTCAACCCCTCATCAGACGAGCTGTGCTCTTAATCAATTTGGTTCTACAGGCACTTCCACGGGAAGTCAGCAAGCCCCTGTGAGACACTTAGTGTATTTAATAAAAGCACAATTAGTAAAAACAACAAAGCACAAACGTATTAATTATATTTTTTCAATTACTATCCCATGAGTAACTGAATTCTTCCACACAACTTGTAGTTCCAACACGCTAGTGCGTCAATGCTTCAAGCATGAATGCCCCCCCGCAATCAAAAAAAATTGGCAAAGATACACCTCAAAGCAGGCCAGACACACCAGCCAAATGCCCGATGGGCCAATGCCAATAACCCTTTCTACCCTCTGTCAAGGCCTTTCAGGAAGCCGATAAATAATGTGGATACAACCACAAATGACATGTCTAAGGGGTTTGGCAGCTGGTACTTCCAGCTCCCTCCAGATATATATACACATGCATACATCCGGAGGGGACTGTCAAGGGAAGCAGAAGCCAATGACCTCAGGTTACTTCTATTTGAGGATTTGGAACCACTGCCAGGAGCTTTTACAATTTATTTACAGTTTTACTATTGATTGAGTCCACATATAGCCATAAAAAGCATCTAGAACAAATAAGAATTTACAGGCAGCGTGTACACCCTGACTGGATCTGTTATGAGCTTCATATGTGCAGTCTCCTTTGATGAATGTAATTTTAGCTGGACTGCACACGTTAAGGACGGTCTGATTTGGGCAGTGACATTAATGGGCCATTTAGGTAACTTTGCCTCAAGCCTGAAAGTGGCTACCCCCTTCCTGTAATCCTGTATATACTTTAAATTAATTTATATAGCGCCAACAGATTCTATAGCATCATCATTGTTTTCAGTCCCTAGAGTTTTTCATTCACCAAGTTGAAAGAAAAACATCAGAAAAAGGAAGCTACATATACTTTACATCAAGACTAGACCTTCTGAAGTTTGCAGCCACCGGCTGGATGTGCCTGGCCGCACGCTGTGTGAGCATAAAAACAACTTGCTGCCTCTCATATGTCATTTGGTGGCCGCCAGCCTTTAAACTGCTTCATCATCCCTAGTTTAACACATTCTTCAACTATAATGTAGATTGCCTTTCACAAAAGTTCACGCCTGCTCTGCATTTAAGGTCCAGTAGATGTCAGTATAGGCTCTGTATTCCTGCAAGGAAGCTCTGCAAAAGCTTCTAGCAATCATACCTCTAATAAATGTCTTCACCTTCCCTGATTCGCTGTATTGATCAATGCAAATTAGTATTTTTTACATTCTTTATGCGATTCTGTCAAAAAAAAACCAGGCCGCTATCTTATTATAAAAGCACAACTGGCCACGGGAATGTAACTGAAGGAAAAGTGGTACATGATGTGTGAAATCCTTACAGACTGCAACTGTTAAGTTTTTATAACAAGATTATTTAATTTTATAGAACTGTGAACTGAAACATTGCATACGGCCTTCCTCCTGCACAGACACCTCCGTTCGGTTAAGTCTCGGATGGGAAGTTTTATGGCTTGGAGATCTATCTGTGGATCATTCTTTATGTCCCTCGTCACTGCCGTCATCAGTTATGCTTTTAAGATCTGCAGTCTTTACATGAGCCTGTCAGTCTACTTCTAAAAAAACTTCATTAGCAACATATCTGCTCAAATATCAGCACATCAGGGTCTATTCAGCAATATATCCAGCAATGAAACCTAAGCAGGTACGTTCAGACATAACGGAAGATTTTCCAGTATGGGAAAAAGTAAACAAGTCTGCCCAGAGCATATTTCAAAATGAAGGTTGTAATATCTATGAGTGGCTGGTTAGGAAGTCAATCAGATAAAGCCATCATTGAATATTCAAAGAAAACAATTAGAGACAGAACTCAATGAAAAATATTGCCAATAAAACCCAAAACTTAAGCTAAACAAAATAGTTAAAGCAACCTCCACAGAATATCTAGTCTTGCTTATCCAAACTCGATCAAAGACTAGTTATTAAACTATGGCCTTTCATGAATCACATCTTAGGGTTTAAAATAATAATAGTAATACATATTCTGAGCATTTACTAATGACTATACTTTGCACTGAGTTGCTTAAAGAGAATCTCCCATTAAAAAATATTTCTCCTTCAGCATACAATACAGTAATGTAGGTAAGCATTTACAGAAAAAACTGGTTTTATCTCATTTTGCTCTAATATAACTTCCGTTATATGAATGACACCAATGGCTACCATTGGTGTCATTCATGCAATATTTCGAATGACTGTCCCGGCACCGAGGTGATTCTTTATGGCAATGCTATTGAAGTCCATCCCTCCTTTCATTTTCCAGAGAGTCTGGTTAGGAGAATAAGGTTGACCATTCTATTGTTTTCCACAGGTAGTATGATAAGGAGTCAGAGTGCTTGTCTAGTAGATTGGGCTACAGTACAAATGACCAATATGCAGCTGCTCAAAACATTATACAAAAACCATAACTGTTTTAAAGAAGAAAACGGCACCGTATTTGAAAACCTATTTTAAGTCTGATAGTAATTTTAAAAAACAATTGTGGTAGCGGCAATTTAAATGCTCTGAAGCTTGTCGTCAGTCTTGACTGCCTAGGTCCTTAACCTTATAACCATGTTCCAACCATGCCCAGTCCCAACAAATAGAGACACAACACTCCATTGTGGGTAAGGGTGCCGGCCACAGCTTTAATAACTCAACATAAACCATCACATAACAACTATGAACGACCTGCCAGCTGCCAGGTTTACCGACAGGTGAAGGCATCAATAATTACCAAGGGATCTCATTCTGTGTACGGTCAGCCTTTGTCTTCTGAACTGCACAATGGGAGCTCCTTCTTCAACCCCAGTTCCCTTCTAGATGCAACATTGTTGCCCCTGTCAGACTAAGGATTGAACTATTAACTATTAAATCTAAAGCAAAGCTGCAAAAGTATCGAAATGTTTCCCAAGAAATAATCCACATGTGTCTATCACCGTGGTCATGCCTAAAAACAATCCTGCTCTGAATTCAATAGAGTTCAATGGTTCCAATGAAAACAGAATTCTAGGCAGAAAATTACAGATAAGAATAGATGTATAGATAAGGAAACATGGTATGCATGTTCCATGGGCTCCTTCGTTTGCATACCCCTTCTAGGGATATTTGGGAGTGATATTTCAGAATGATGGTTCTCCTACCCGCAAGAGAAGCCATCTAAGTAAATGATTTATAGTTATAATGCAGCTGAATAGTGCTTTGGTTGTTATAACCAGTTCCGGCCATACCATGGAGCAGAGTGGGGCAATTGCCCCAGGCGGCACTTTTGAAGCGCCTTTTTTTTTTTACGCCGAGGAGAGAGAGGGGCGCTGAGTGGTTTTCGCTTATCAAGTTTTCAAGACTCACCGCAGGACTGCTGAATGGTAAGTGAAGTACAAAGGGGGGGGAATTTTAAACTTCACTCCAGGTGGCGTCATGTCTTGGGCCGGCCCTGGTTATAACTGAAAGGCAAGTTTCATTGTTGACCAAAATGTTGATTTAATTAAGAGTTTTTTAAAAGTGGGCCAGGTGTTAGAAATGCCAGATGACCGTTTCAATGACCCTTGTGGTGACACTTGATCTTGAAGCTTGTTGCTCACATAAATAAGAAACCAGATCTGCACTGTTGAGACTGGTGAGTGCGTCTTCCTCTACTCCACTGCAGCTTCACATTTATTTCAAGATTGTTGATAGAATAAACTAATTGAAATATTAGTTTGAATTATTGCATTACCTGCCTACTTAGTTTGTGGCAGTTTATAGGTTGGCATTGACGCCTCACTATACATGGGTCTTTATTTCCTTTAGCTTGGGAGCCCACAACATTTTGGTTATCTACCCTAAACAAAAAGAATAAAAACTAAATGGATCAATTGAATATTTTGAAAACAGACTGGTTGTCCTGACATCGTGTCCATGTCAGGACAACCAGTGGTGGAGGTCGAGATGCAGACTCTAGGGGTATATATATGTAGAAAGTCTAAGATCCAAAAGAGGCAGAATAGTCAGGAAGTTCCATTAGGTTGGGGAAGGCAGCAATAAACAAAAACAATCCAGTAAATTTAATAAATTGAATAAAAGTGTTAAGCAGCATAATTAGAAGACAAGCAGTGGTCAAACACAGAAGTCAAGAGGAAATCAGAAACGGGGAAGACAGCACAGGGGCCAGAACAACCAAGCACTGAATGCCAGGTAGTTTTATATTGTCTAACCAGACACCAAGTTAGGATGTGCTACGAACACAAGCAGGAAGGAGCCGTTGTTGGCAAAGCATACACATATATAAACATGGCAAAACCAGGCATGTGTGTTTTATGGAATACAGAGTCACACAGAGGGAAAGACACTGCTGTGGCATAAAAATGCATTACATCGCCAATGTAACCTTTCTTTTTGGTAAAGGAGATGAGTATTAAAATGCAAATCCTCCGCAGACTTCCACTTTCGTGAATTAACCCATTACACACATCTTTTGATTATTTTTGTTTACCAGTCAGCCCACAGTCAACTTTCATGGTTCTTTCTGTTGTAAAAAGTGCACTTAACAAATGGCCTTACCAGCAACGGAATATTGTGCTTATGAACGACATATTCAATAAATCAAAGTTCTAAAAAGGACCAATCCAAATGCAGCTTGCTTTTTATTTCTCATATTTGTTCTTTAAATATTGCATGTACAGCTAGTCAGCGTGAAGTTTTAATATTAATACTTCATATTTCAGATATTTTGCTTTGTAGCACATTATTCTACATTATTACAAAGTTACAAACCAGAAAGTGATTTCAGTATCAAACAACAAATAATCTGTTTCCATGACTGCCAGCATCATATATTCAGGTTGCAGAGGCAAATGCATTATCAGTTTCCTTCGGCACATAGCAGAGAAATTCCAATTTCTACCTCGCACAATCAGATTTATTAGAATTTCTTGTGTTATAAAGTACCAATCCCTAAAGATGCATTTGAGCCATAAAAAATCTCTTCTACCTAACAAATAACTTGTAGAATACTCAATTCAAGATACAACATGTTTATTTTAATCTAGTGAGATGTTCAGAGCCTAGCCAAAGTCATTACTTATGATACCTCTAGTGACATGAGAATAAATGGGAATGTCAAGGAAGTTTACCGATGATCATAAATAAATACCGTGTTTACTATTTTAAAGGAAATTATATAGCACTGGTATATACTACTGGACTGGAGGTGGTTACAGAAAATACTGTAAACTGCAGACCTAGATATCTACCATGGAAAACACATTTTGGTATTTTCTGTATTAACTGCCCTTGTTATTTGTCCTTGGTAATGAAGTCACAGCATGGTTGGGCAATTAACCAAGGACAGCCAAACCACAATCCCCTGTCCTGTTTTAGTTGTCCAACCTGTTGGCAACACTAAACTCTTAATAACTCTGGGGCAAACTTAACTGTGAAAGGGCTCCTGGGTGACCCCTTAGACAACTTCTCACACTAAGTTATCTTCATAACCCTCCAAGCATACCAGCAGCCCCTCCTTCCATCATCACACTCACAAACACAATTTTACCACCTCACTACCCCCCCAGAAAAGCTGTTGTCAGGACTGCTCGCCTTCTACCTGTCTTATTTTCTTATGGTTACGTTTGACTGCGGTTTGTAGTATAGAGGAAGTCTACATTGGTGACATTGATTAGTTGTCAAGCAATAAGGTCAGGTGGGTATTCTATTAAAAGAACAATGTACTGAAGAACAATGTCGTGTCCCATAGACTACATTCCAAGGTGGACACACATAACTTGTCTGCACCAACAAGTCCTGTAGTTATGCCTTTTGGTGTGCATGAGGACATCACAACTGGCTTACTAAGAGATTGAAGGATTACCATGCTTTATTTCACAGAAGAAACCTACTCCAAGCAGCATCATGTGGAAACATTTCAGATATTTTCTCTTGAGGATAGCAGTAGTTTCCAAGTATATGGGAAACCCTGTTATCAGTCCTATATGTTTTCGTCCTATATGGGAAACCCTATTATGGTCTTGTTCTGTAGTTGGACGACCTACTCGCTAATCAAAAAAAGCTCGATTTTGATGAAGGTAATCTCGTACAAGGTAATATTGGAATGGAAGCTTCCAGACTGATATCTCTACTCTTCAAAAATGCTTGAAAAAAGTGCAAAGCTTGAAAAAGTGTTCTTGCCACTATAGCCACCAATACAATGTACCTCGTGATTGTGTGGTTCACAGGTTTCTATGGGGAAAAGATCATATTTCAGACTTTGAGCCAGAATCACATTTTATTCATAACTCTTTGCTGCTGTTATTTGTTAATATTCTTTTGCAGATGCTCTGTTAACGTTAGTCTGAGCATTGTCATAGAGTAAGCTGAAAAGTATGTCGACTACTGCTTTCTTTGGCTGGAGAAGATAGATGGGAGTTGCAATCTTAACTTTAGGGAAGCAGTTTGCAAGCCAAGCAATGAATAACTGCGCTGGTGTCTCATTTTATAGGCATAAAGAATTAACAACATAGATTGTCCCTACTGAAGATAATATCCTTTCTCCTGTGTTGTGCTTTCTTAACAGCTCCCAGACGTCTATTCACCAGCCCTAATTTCAAGTTCAATTAATGGCTGCTAGATTATGCCAAATTAGTTTAAGTATCTGACTGCAGTTTTTCTGCTTTGATGGTAATTGTGAGTTAGCAGAAAATGTAACAGAGTCTATATTTAAGAAATTCTGCTGCCATTAACATGATTTTTAATGGGCGCAGTCTGTCATATAGTGGAGAAATCTGCGTATCACAGCTATTGTGTCTGTCCGTACACAAGGGAAATTTGCCTTAATATATAAATAAAAATACACAAAAAAAAGTAAACTTGTATCTGCTGTATCTGCTGATAAAGCTGTAGACAGTGGCTAAGAACATCAAGTTTCTGTTGCCATACCCACTAAAAGTTAATAAACTTGAGTCAGATCTATGGAGAATGTGCCAACTTGGCACAGTCCTGGTTGAGGAGATCGGTGATCTCCTCTTAACTGGCAAGTTAAACACTGGTGCTACAGGGAGCATGACCATGACTGGCTCCTTGTTTTGCGGCAGAGGGGCTGCCACCCACGTGGACCTGGTGCCCTAGGCCTAAATAGCCCAGTTCAAAATACACCACTGGGTGTAAATATGAACAGGAGACAAAGCAGAATAAACATGTCTGGCTAATATGTCTCTCTTTATCACATCAGACATGTTTTAGGGAGGCAAACACGACTGAGGCATTGGATGGCCACTGTTTGCGTGTGGACATTAAAAGAACCTTAAGTGCTGAGCCTTTGTCTGTTTATTTAATGTACAGATGTAGCCATACTTACGGTACTTACTGTCACTTATCTATTTTTCCGGGAAGCATTTCTGTGTTCAGTAAATAAAACCACATTCAAGCCGATGGATGTTATTATCTTATTGTGATAACTGAAAGCACAGTCTGCTGCTCCGAACAGCCTCACCGTACATGAAAGCACATAAAAGTCCTTCGTAAATACTTTAATATGCATTTATGACTTTGTAAAAATGAAAACACTGCACCTCCAGGGCTGAAGAGTAAAACCTCTGTATGTATTTGCCCCTTTCCCCACTATATGCTGTGTAGAGGATGTGTTTGGTTGACCCCATATCTTTGCATATGATATACTTAATTGCCCCAGCACTGGCATGACAAGTGCTGCTGGCAGCGGGGTCTAATCAGACCCCATGCGCAGGAGGCAAATCCGTTTATCTTAATAGGAGGTCTTTCATGCCACGGATTTAAACAGCCAATCAGTGCCACTGAGAAGATGGGCAGATGCAGGGCAGCATCCTTTTATTTATTTTCATTTTGAAGAATGATTATTAAAGTACTCACATTATAAAAAACACTTGCATTTCACCAGCGGAGATAAGGCTATGTTGTAATATGGTTACTCAGACTAGATGACCACACACAAACATGATAATCACCCCAACAATGCTTTAAAAATCTAAGTAATTGATAATCTTTATGTAAGTTCCCTTTTCTTTTAAAAGTAAGAGGTATTTTTGTCCCCTAGATGTCACTGTTAAGCTGTGCAACAATTGTACAGAGATTAAGGTGAAAAAAGAAATGAAAATGCAGTACTTTAGTTCTGTAAAATATGAGTATTAAATATATCATATTATATATACCATACCATATTAAATATACCAAATTATGTACCATTGCTACTAAATCTAAAGCCACTAAATCTATTACTAAAATATAAAGAAAAGACTACTAAAACATGTATCAAGCACATATATCAGCAAAATTAGGTTAGAACATGAAAATTGTGATTTTCTTGCACCGATTACTGCTCTTCACTAATGTTTGGTGCTGAGGATAAAAAAAAACAGTTAAAACAAGATATGTTTGTTCTATTGATGCTTGAAAAGGGTAGGTGGGGGAGTTGGATGGTTTCTACTACACAGTCTTGCCTAAAGTTGACCCCCCTGGACCATGCCACCTTTTAGAGTGTAAGGGTACACCAGTAATCTTCGTGCCTAGGGGGACATGTAATGTAAACCTCTTCCTGACTCTTGTATGCCATGATCCACAGTAACCCCATATTTATTTTACTAATGATTAACATAACATATGTAGTTAATCTGAGTAGTAATAGAGGAGTGCAAAAAAAAAAAACTCTGAAAATGGGCAGAAAGTAATAACAAAAGGTGTTCCAAAATGCTAAAGAACTTATCTTTCTTACCTGATTCCTGTTATGATACCAGTGAGCGAAAGAAAGCTTCCTAGTACTAAGTGATGTTCACTGAGGCTCATGCGACAGCAGCAGGCAGTGTGCAGCAAGACTTGGAGAGGGAGACACAGTGCTCATCACCACCTCATGGTAACACAATTTGGGATTTCATGGCACAGGCAGGCTGTTTGGGTAAAAGCAAACTGTTTGGGGGCACTGACAAGCTGCTTGATGGGAAAAGATAGCACAGACAAGCTGTTTGGGGTAGAGACAAGCTGTTTTGCAAAAAAGATGGCACAGACAAGCTGTTTGTGGGCACAGACAAGCTGTCTTAGGGGCTAAGAAGGCACAGACATGCCTTTAAAGGACACTGTGGGACATGCCTCTTGTGAAGTCGGGGGGGGGGGCCTGTGGTTTCTAGCTACGCCCCTGATTCTTAGGGACCATTTGTGATGTCACAATGCACTCAACATCTCAGAAAGCATCACATGTGATGTAACATCAGTCAGTAGAAACTACCCAATTTCAATAAAAAAGGCAATTCTTTGTAGTGATTACACCTTTTTCAATATTTCATTCAGCCCTATTAGGGAGGCAACCACAAGGCAGCTCGAACTCTGGCATAAGCTACAGTGGAATCAGGTAAAAGGAAGAGTGCGTGTTAGTGTATGTTGGATAGTGTGTGCTGTATTTATGATGTTAACTTATTACAAGAGAGTATGGTATTGTGTGTGTGAGCCAGCATATAGTGTAACAGCATGTGTATATGTGTTTGGTGTTAGCATGCATGTGCATGAGCATGTGGCGTTAGTGTTTATAAGCAGTGACTTATCCAGGCCTAGGGTGACGTCATATCTCCGTTTAATGCATTCAGGATGCTGACTGCACTAGGGCAGAGCCACAAGGTAAATACACCACTGCTTGTAAGCATATAATGTTAGCATGTGTGTGTGTCTTTTGGTGTATGGTGTACAGATGTTAGTGTATGGTGTCAGCATGAATGTGCATGTGTCTTTAAGCCACTAGTGCATGGTGTTATCATGTGTGTGTGTCAGCATATTGCCATATTGTCAATATCAGGGGTGAGCTTAGGGTTAGTGGTGCCTAAGTGTGTATCTAAGTGTGTGTTAATAGAGTGAGTGGATGTTAGAGTGAGTTTGCGTGTTAGCATGTGTGCAAATGGGTTATAGGGGTGGGCTAAAGAAATACCACTCCCAGGCGCCAATAAACCTAGGCTCCCCCTTTCTCTCATGAGGTGGGGCAATGGGTAGGGCAACAGGCAGGGCAATCATATGGCATAGTTGATAGAAAGGGCATAGGGACCCAAGCTTTAAGCCTGTACTGGGTCTCAAGATTTCTGATAGTGGTCCTGAGACTGTCCGTTTAAGCGGGTCAGTATGCTTGGCTAGAAATAAAAAAACATACATTCACAGCCTTTGAATAACTAGCCTGAGGTACTTGGAGACTTCTATAACAGTTTATAGCCTAAGACCTTAAGGCACTTTACATAAATCCCACCTCATACTTTGTGGTTTAAGTGACAATGTAGCTCAAGCAAGTTTGCCAATATAGCTCAAGACAAAGTAGCATAGTAAGACAAAATAGAAGTGTTAGTAGGATGCGACAAACTGTTCTTGAGGAAGGAGGTATCTACCATCATCTTGTAGAGTAGACAAAAAGAACTTACTTAAGATGACCACTATAGACAGAAAAGCTCACAAGTTACATGTGTATTATAATTGGAAAGCTTATTTAAATTCTATCTTGTGGGGGAAATATTGGTACATTGTATAACCTTAAGTGTGGAGCATTCTGTTTCGCTGTCCTTGCTTAAAACCAAGGAGATAAATATTCCTAAATAAATTGGAATACTGCTGTGAAACAGATGCTCAAAGCTGTTTAGCTGTTTCTATATCAGGATTTAGCAGCTAAAGGAAACTTTCCATGGTTTAAGTGAGCCTTAGCCAGCAGTAATATTCATTGATTTTAAACGGCTGTTCAAACTAATCGCACAGAGACATTCCCTGGTCAATTGAACAGTGTAATTGTCTTAGACAAGTGTAATCATCCTTTAAAAAAGGTGTTCCAAAATGCTAAAGAACTTATCTTTCAAGTAAGAGATTTGCGTAGAAACAAAAATACATTTTATCTAGGTAGGTTAGAGGTAGAAAATTGTTACCTAGTAGCTGATAGTTTATGATATGTCATGGCGGTAATTAAATTGATAAAAATATTTTCAATATTTTTTCAAATCATATAAAATATTACAAGTGTTCTGTAATTTAGTATACTATTTTACCTAAAGCACAAACCAGCTTATTGTAATTGAGAGATGGTCTATCAGCATATATTTGACCACAGAACCCCTAAATACCCCTGACAAAGAAAGACAACAAATAACTTTCATGGGTTTATTAAAGCTGAATTATTTGTGTAGTATTGTAGTATTGTAGGTTTATAGTAGCAAGTATAACTAGTGGGCCATATCTGGTTGCCATGGCCTAATTCATTTAGTGCTAAGTTGTGCTAAAAGAAGATACTTAGGAAACATTATGGACATTAACATAAACATTATTAATAAACATTAGGAATGTAAAAAATCATATACTTGGTGCTTTTGTCCTAATTGTGGTCTAGGTCAATAAAATAAATAACAATAAAATAAGAAACAGTCCCTGATTTTATTTTTCTTGTGAAGCCTGAGTGACTTGTGATTCTCAGTGCCACTGTGTAGAAAACAGTGGTTGGTGCTCCATAGTGGTAGGGCCACTGTGGAAACTATGTCCCCGGTCTCCTTCTTCAAACTCCTCACAGGGGATATGTGGCCCTTTTCTTCCTTCCAGGCCAAAGCCTAAGGATGGATGAACCTCTGAGGTCCTCCCCAAACAGTCTTCAGGGACCCAGCTCCACTGTGAAAATTCCATTTCAGATGCAATACAAAAAATCCACATGTGCTTAAAAAATAACTAAAATAGTGTCCTTGAACAGTGTGGTTGTGCCATTCCTGGCCCCAGATCATGGATGGTTGATTAAAAAAAAAACACCCCTCCACTAGCAGCCATAGGTGGACCAAACCATCACATCACTTGGGCTTTAATATTTCCACTTTACCTTAAGGCAACAGGACCAAAATTTCCCTCTCTCACCAGGTAGTTACTTGATCTTAGCCAAAAGGCCAAGAAGCACAATTTGTGATGAAGCAGATGTGATCTGAATAGTAAGCCCACATTGTGTCAACCTGTCTTGAGATGCCTCAAACAGCTCCCAAACAACCTGACAAATCCATGTCCCAAATAGGACATGGGTCAGGATTACAAGGTTAAAAAAAAATAGAATTTGTTTTTTTTACAGAAAATTAGGTGATATAATCAAAATAACGATATCTGAAGAAAGCCCTTCTTGTTCTGAAAAAAAACCAATATATAACTTGTGTGGGTTCACTAAATGAGAGAGAAGAAAATTACAGCAAAAGTGTTAAAACAGCTTTAGTCACAAAGAGTACAATAGGAAAAAAAGAGCTTGGTCCTTAAGGGGTTAAGATATCATTAATTAATGCAGCTTTATTATAATCACCTAAGCCTGGCAAACATCCCGGTACGAAATACAAAATAACAGAAATCATATCTAAATTTAAGACATGAATGCTGTTTAAAAAGTGCACGATGACCAAGTGACATGGGGTACATAAAAAGGAAAAGGCATGAAAATTGTAAACACTGCTACAGCATAGTTATAGACAGCCTAGGCCAGCAGGTGAAGGGGTAGTTGCCCCTCTGACACAAAGCCTGGGGCAGAATGCTGTTGCTCAATTGACCAGTTACTCTGATGCACATGAGCAGATTTACACAATAAGGGACACCACAGCCTCCATGGCACGTCAGATCCAGAGCAGGCTACTACATAATTGGTTATAAGTAAATATACTTTGAAAATGTGAGCCAGCCAAGAAAATGTGTATGTAGGGAAGTATGAAGCTATATGAACATTTTATCTGCTTGGCGATAATGACAGCATGCATTAGTCAATTTGTGGTGGACTTGAAAGAAGCCAATAAATAACCTGAGAAGTCCTTGCGAGAGTTCAGCTCAGCAGAGAAAGGCTGACAAGGACATCATCATCTGTAACATGATTAGAGATTAATCTATGCTTAATCATAAATTTATCATACTTTCCTGCATATGAGACATCAGTGAGCAACCAGGGAACATAAGGGGTTATGTATGAAGGGGGCCGCATGCTGCAAAAGTGCTTGCAGCTGATATAAAAAAATGTAGTGTTTGACCCTAAATGACCCTACATATGTGGTGTATCAACCAAGTGCCAGGGTCGATCTCCACTGCCAGTCCGATCGGTTTTGCAATGTTAAGTGATGGCTAAGAGGGATAACATGGTATCATTTGTTTATCTTCAACATACCATGGTATATTTACCGCATTTTTGGCCTTGCATCTTATTAACCAGTTGTATATGGAATTATGTATATATTATTGCATTAGAGATATAGACATGCATTAGATAATCACACCAGTGCATCTTTAAATAAGGAATCAATAAAAAAATTGTAGTGTTATTTCAATGAAAGTCTAGAGGAATATGTGATTAAATCTGCATGATAAATGAACTCCTTTTAGTCTATTTCTCCAGTCCATAATTTTGACCTGCGATATCATTTTTAGCAACATACAGTTTATTTTCAGAAATGAGACCCTCTTTGGGACAGATGATTTATGGCTGGATTAATTTGCTAGATAAAATAAATTAATCATGGTGATTTGAGCTGGCATTGGAAATGGTATGAACTTTCTGGTTAAGGATACTCTAATTGACCTTAACGCTAAAAAAAAATATCCCATTACATTGTTTCATTTCATGACTACGCATACAGATTTTCCCACAGGACCTTTGATGTAACCTTATGCATGAATGTTCTCGGTGTCTTTATTATAATACTAGAATTTACACGTTTCTGAAGTAAATTTGATCCAAAGTACTACACAGCAGGGTGATCTCAGATGTCTTCACACCTCGTGGATTAATATGGAGGCTTCTGGATCACAGCTGGTGGGTAAAGTGTATTTGTATCTACAGCTGGAGAAGTTTAAGCATTTTCACACCCTGATGTCAAACATAACCGTTCTTTGCCGTGGCCAATGCTTTTATGTGCTAAATGTTCAAACGATTTCCTAGTGATTCATCCTCCTATGAATCCTATTATTTTAAATATTTTCTGGTATTCTCATAATGTATATTGTTACATGTCATTTGGCTAAAAGAGTATAATTTCTTATTTTGATAAAGATAATTCGGACAAAAACTTATTTGCAAGAGTATGATGTGAGTATCTTTATATTACATGAAACTATTGCTAACGACTGACAAATCCCAGCTTTTGTGGTTCTTGCGTAAAGAAGAACAGTTGTTGTGAGCTTTTACGTTAATTTTATAAACCTATCTATAGTTTGTGACTTTTTGTCAATAGATATAATTAGTTTAAAAGTTCACCTAATGGAAGCTTAGTTTAATGGCGGTGTGGCTGGGCAACCATCATTTAATTACTTTCTTGTCCTGGTCTTTGTCCATCCTTGCAAAGGCTTTGTGAACTAATCAATTGACAAATTAACAATAGAGCAGAGATAACAAAAGGAACAAGTAAAAGGAATAGAGGTGTGTTTACCTTGGGCCCTGCTCTAGTCCTGACCCGGGGGAGCTTCCTAGCCTTTCCCTCCACAGCCACCATCCTCACTATGGAGTGCTGGGATATGACTTCATATCTCATTGCTGTGTGACAGTCTATCAAAAATCTCACTCGTAACCAGGCCATTGAGCAGCAACACACCCAGGACCAATAGGGCAACCAGTCCCTGGTTTTGTGGCGGGGGAACTGCTGCCCCCTGGAGCAGTGTTTGTTTCCACCCACTCCCACCTACGTCCACTTTTTTCCCCTTTAAAATCTAACTGAGGCTATCTCCACCCCGTGTATTGACTAGGCCCTTCCCTCTGATGCACATAAAGTAGTTTTTACCTGCAGCCTTCCACAATGATAGTCAACTGCTACGCTAAAAGAGTTAAAAAACCTATGTGTTCATAAGTATTGATGACTTACACTAACATACAAAGCTTTAACAACTCTGCTTCCTCTTTCTTCATAACATAATACTTCAGAGTGAGGTTGTCAGCAAGACTTTTCAGTATCTTCTCCATACCACCAGTAATATTCTGGCCTAGGTCAACAACGGAGCTGTCTGATCATATCTCTGTGCTCCCCTGTGAGGTCGGCGGTTGTGAATGAGGTGTCTTGGGGCTCTGCCCTGGGTCAGGCCTTGGGCAGCACCCGAGCTTAACAGGTCACTGCATACCACTGAAATTTACCACTATATAAAGACCAGCTAACCCTTCCATAAAAATCACTCCTCTAGCCCAAATCATCATAATTTCTCAATACCAGATTCTTAATATTTACAATATGTACTAAAAGGGTCTAATCCTCCCACTTTTACACTTGGCTCAACCCATTTTATTATATGTAAGGTTATTGGCAAGACACTCTTGATATACTTATATTCAGTACTCCAAAATGTTTTAGTGCTATCTAAAAGAGTGGTAATTCTGTCAAACAGTAAATAAGCTCATGTAGAAGGTGGCCCTGGAGACAGCTTGCCTATAGAGCTTGAAACCCAAGGGCTAACAATAACCAGAGGACAAGGATGATAATGTTCTACCTAAATTATGTATTATTCATATGAGAGAAATTTTTATTTTATAATCTGTATAGAGGTGGTAAATAATCACTAATAAGGCACACACCTAAAATTGTTTGTGGAACATTACTCAACTGTTTTATTTCACCTGCTTACATTAACACGTATGGTTACTTTCTCATAAAGCAGCAAGATTTCAAATACAGTAAACATTATGTCATAAGATTTTAATTACATCACAAAGATCTGTCAGTTACATAGTTCTCTGACTCCAAACTCTTGCTTGAGCATTAGAATTTGTGATGGGAAAAGGACTTTCACAGCCTCAGTAGATGAATATGAAGAAATATTTAGTTGAACTGATAATAGCCAAAACATAGAGAAATTAATAGAGACATGTCCATTGTTACCACTTGGCCTGTCTTGTTTTCTTTTCCTGCTTTAAATATCCTCAAGCCTTATTCAGCTTTTATGCTGAGACAGACCGGAATTTAATGGGGCAGGACCCGAAAAATCTGATTTCCCAGGAAATTCAGGACTGTTGGCAGGCATGCACTTACAGTAATTTCAGACAATTTCAGACAATTTTTAAATTTTTAAAGATTTACATTTTTAAAAATTGTCTGAAAACACCCCCCCTTCTCTTCTGTAGATTACGAGAATGCAATCCTACAAATATATGAAGTCCCTGTTCGTCTCCCTTCCCTACACTATCTACACTCTCAGCAAAACCCCCAGGTAGCTTGCAGTATGCAGTATAGCTGTTACATTTGTCAAGTTCCTTATTGTTAAGTCTGGTCATCTTCCAATGCTGTTAATGAGTTTGGGGCATGGGGCATAGACTGAGGAATTCACGAATACCTATATGTAAGACCAGCAGCTGTCATGTGGTACAAAGTATGATATTGTAGTTGCAGCTATTATATTGGTGTGATGTTTACACACATATACAGCGCCGGATCTATACAGTAATGTGTGTAGTACCATTATGCCTTTCTTATCCATACTAATTTGCTGGTGTGTTATATTTTAAAATGGTTCAACAATCTTAAAATATATTTTGAAATGAAACTACCTTCCTACTGATGCCAGCAACTGTAATTATATAAAATTTGGTTGCATTTGAGGCAACTGCAGGACTGCAATGGTATTTTTTGTTGTTGTTGTTGTTGAGGGGGTATTAGCTCCATTACATTTGTGTGTGTAATACAGTATGATATAATTTAGGCTATTGTGTATAAATGTAGTAAGTATATTGTATTATAATACACTCTTTTGTCTACGGAACCTATATATTTTTTTCATATTATACGTGGAGTGTGCCAAAGTAATTCCTTGCACTTCGGCTATAATTCAGTGGACACCATGGCTGGATCAGAAGTGATTATAAATAATGGTAGTCTCCATGGGTCATGTGAATTCATTGCTCCTAGGGAAAAAAAAAAGAATTATAATCATACACAAAAGCAATCTGGCTCCTAAATCTCACTGCATTTCCCATGCTTACAGCTCCACTGCCAGTTCTTTATTGCTTATGATTATAAAACTATAACGTAATCTAGATATTGCTTCCTTTAGGGGTCATAATGCGGGGCTATAAATTGTGTCTGTCGAGGGGCCCAATATATTGGTAAATTATTTTTGCACCAAAAGTATGAAACTACCTAACATAAAATATGTTTTCTTGGTCATTGAATATGATCTTTTGGCATATTACCATATGATATTTTGATATCTTAGTATCAATAGAACAAACAAAAAGTATCAAAATTACACATACATGTTAAATGATTTTGACATGAAGTTGGAGACATCTTGGACTCTAGGCAATGATTGAGGATAATAATAGGAATAATAATACGAATAAAAACATGACAAATGGTGACCTGAAAAGAACCATTGCGTAGTATTTAGAGAAATCATGCGTTATAAAAAAGTATAGGCAGCAGGAAAAAAGGGGAACAATGTTGACCAAAGATACTGTCAATATGTCTAAAAAATGATGTTGTAAATCTTCACCTTTTTCAGGTGTCCAAAGTGAAGGGGAAGACTGGCAAGGGAGTAATTGACCACTAGTATAATAAATATGTTAGGCAGACTCTGTGCTTAAGTAGAATGTATGTTGGACTATGATTGTTGGACAGAATGCATAGTGTGTGTATCGTCCCTCAATTTTGTTTTAGGCTCTTTTAGTAACTGGCCACTTAGTGGGACTTTACCCCCAGACTGAATGTTGCCAGCCCTCATCTGCCAAAGTGGGACATCTTGGTTTTCACAGATCTTCTGATCTCTTCAACTGGCCAGTGAACCCCATTACTTGTAAAAGCAGGACAATGGGGCAGCTGAAAATTGGACACTTGGGATGTTGTTGTTTGCAGGCATTTGGTTGACTATGATGTGGCAGTCTATATTTATTGAGAACCGTAGCCAACACAAATGAGCATGCAACAAATGTGATAGCGCTGATCATTGCAGAAGATATAGGTTATATATGTATGAAAAGCAAGACAGAAAAGGCCACTGAGATATTAAAATCAATGCTTACTGAAAATATATTATATATTATCTTTTTTTTATATAGCGCCAACAATTTACGAAGCGCTTATATAATATAAATATGGGAGAATACTTGAAAAGGCCATATAGAGAAATGCATGAAAAAAAGATAAAATTTGAGGGCACATTTATTCATTTCATCATTTAATCGTGGCAAAGGGGTATGCCTACCCATATTAAATTCTTCTTCTTATCACAGCTCCCTCACAATTGACTGATGGTAGAATACCATGTGAATAATCGCCCAATCTGCTAATAGTATTATTATTATCTTATTAGTTTGTTAAGTTTGGAAAAATATTTTGTTTCAGGTGCATTTTATGGATTCCATGGAGCACCAGCACCATTCAGCATTTCCTATTTTTAGATGTATCTGTCGATGATATCATTTTGGTTATCTGCTTTGTAAATTGTTTTATAGTTATGATTTAGCAGCAGATTCTTTATTGCCTTTTATGAGGACTTTAAGATGATCTCAAATCAGAAACAGTGCAATTCATTAAGATATGACTACTGTCAATATTCCTGACATGTCGTTGACTTAACAGGGAACAGAAGTTTATCCCTGTAGACGCTTTCGCCCGTGAAAGACCTTAAATTATAACATGCTTATCTGTGCTAGTGATAAACTGGAACTGCAAGCTAATTCCTATGTATAAACACTTAGTAAATGATCAATGCAGATGTGAACTACAGGAAATGCCACTGAAATTTATAGCACAGGGTTATTGTAAGGCCACGTCTGAACACCCCAAATGCACAATTTACCATCTGCGTAGAGCCGGCTTGCTGTAAGGAAATAGTAAGGGGACTGAATAAGGCACACAGTATACAAAAAAGGAGTAAGGTATATAATACATATCACTCAAGGGTTTTTCTCAACCTGCCTTCTCAGACATCTGGTTGCAGCCAATGATGGCTTCCTTTTTCTGCCTTGTGCAGGTCGCATAACCAACGTTCCTTTAACTTTGAACTTGCGAAGTATGCTTCCAACGGTGTCTCTAGGAACATTCAGTGCCTTGCCTTGTTTGTGAAAGGCGATGATCTCTTCTCTTAACTTTTTGAACCATTCTTTTAACTAACATGCAGTCCAATGTGACACTCAACGAACCCCTAGGCAGTTCAGGTAATTTTATGTGTCCCAGCTCCAGCACAACTAATGAAGCCCTTGATCAGTTGCATCAGGTGTGCTTGAGACAACATCTATTTTGGATTCTATTCAGTGGGTTGAATGATTTTGAGACTGGAGAAGTCATTATAAGTTGCATTTCCAATGGAATTTGGGGAAACCGCTTGAAGCATGTGTTGTGTTGAGCTGTTTCAATTGCTTTTGTTTGATTTGTTCAAATTTTGATAACAAACCTGATTTGCAATGGGTGTTGAACAATTGTATAACTGTATAAATATATGAACTCATTGAGCAGTGGTTCACGACGCTGATCACCCAGTAGGACAATCTGCCGTCCCCAGAGACCTGCAGTATTACAACACACTATTGTGGCCTGTTGAGTCAAGATTTTATCAATATGTGTTTTATAAAATACATATAAGCAACCCTTTAAACACAAATAAAATATTAGAAAGCCCCCTGATATTTCTTGGCCCAACTTAGAATGTTATCAGCCACACAGCGGTTCTTCTTAATACCAGGGTGGATTCCCCTCCCTAGAAACCTAATTCCATTTCTAGGGAAACATCTATTGTTCATAATAGAATACTACCTTTTATAGATGATAATAATACATTCTGAAATTAAATGCAGAACTAGGTTTTAGGGCAACTGATTCTCATAGAATCTATGAGAGCCTGTATAAGAAGATATGGTTGGTAGCAGTTAATATAACCATTAAGCAGAAATGTGTTAACTCATAGCTTTAGAAATAGTTATTTTATGTATATATTTAACATCAAAAAAACACAATAGGCTAAAAAAACATTAAAATCTTGACCTGTCCTTTTTCTGACAAATATCTAACAAATATTGATGAGCAGTTTACAAAAATAGTGATGTTGTCCTAAGTTATTATTTAAATATAGAATAATGAGAATCATTCATGTCTCATTCTATAGTATCCAACCTTTTTCAGTTGCGTTGCCAGAAAAAACATCTAATGTGTAAATATGTTTCATATTATCTGTGTGCTGTCAGAGTTAATGGTTGTATTTGACAGGCAATATAGGACATTTCTCCAGATGCCTTATGGAAATGAAAAATGCACATATGCTCTTCACGGGAATATCTTATTATTATAATGACTTCAAAATCCCTTGGAATAACACTGCCCGCTATAAGTTCCTTTAAGGATTCTAAGGTTCTAAATAATTAAAGTCCTGGGGACATGTTGTAGTCTGCTCAGTATATTAATCTTTCAAAGTAAAATAAACAGTGACAAAATACTTTAACAGCATTAAGTGGGCTATTTATGGGCATTATTATATAGAAATGATGTGCATGCTCCAACTTTTTTTTGCATAGACGATGCACTTAGCCTTGTGTATGTTAGATAATGTTAAGAAGGAAGAAAAATCTGTCCCATGTGGGCATATGGTAAAATCATACAAGGGAATAGGGTTGGAATGTATGGGGCTGTGGAAACCAGACAAGTCATGGAGCACACCAATAATCTTGGTGCCCAATAACTGCGCCCATCCACCATCAAGGCTGCTCATGGGGTCTTTGTCATAATGCAGAAAGCAAAAGGATGCAGGATATATATACGTGGCTGTTTATACATCTAGGCCAGGGGTAGGCAACCTTCGGCTCTCCAGATGCATTATGACTGTAAGAGCATTATGGGAGATGTAGTCCACAACATCAGGAGAGCCGCAGATTGCCTGCCCCTGATCTAGGCTGATGTCAAAGTGTACTGTAAGGCTGCATGCATCCTGAATGCCTTTACGTCCCAGTTCAGGACATAGAACATTCTGTAACATCCATTTTGTATATAATACTATGTATTAGCTTATACAATATGACAGCACCCAATGAGCAGTTCTGGTGCAAACTAGTACAAGTGGGGCAATCACCATAGCAACTAACTACTCCTCTCTTTTGCTCTTCTTTTGGTAGAGGGAAAGCACCGTAGACATTGTTTTTACAAAGACAATAATGCTTTTTTTAACCCCTTAAGGACAATAGGGGTTCTTACTCGTAGTATATTGTGGGACAATGGCTCTTTTAACATTTTATTCAGTGTTGCTGTTTAGCTGTGATTTTCTTCTTTCTCATTTCATGCTCCCACACATATTATTATATTGTTTTTTCAGGACAAACAGGGCTTTCTTTAGATACCATTAATTTGATCATATTACCTAATTTACTAAAAAAAATGATAATATATGGGTATTTTTTGTTAACAAATTACTTTTTCTCACTTTTTAAAACTTTTACTCATCTGCAAAAACTAATGAAAAAAACCTGCTAAAAAAGATTCTAACACTTCTTGTCCTGGAAGTTTAGGAAATACCCCAATGTTTTTATGTTTTTTTGGCTTTTTTCTGCCACGTTATTTTGGGCAATAAGTACAGGTAGTGTTTTTTGCTATTTCAAAACCATTTTTCCAAATCTTTTTGGTAATTCATGCCCCTCATAGTGCGTTGATTCGGCGTTCTTTTTTTTGCATGCCAGCCAATGTAATTTAACCCCCATCAAAATTCATATATTTTTAAAAAACTAGACACTCCAAGGTATTGTTGAAATGCTTGGTATTTTAACCCTTTCCATGCACTGATTTTACCACCAGCCTTTGTGAAAAATTTTTTTTGTATTTTTTTCACACGTTGTGCTTCAGGTATAAATTTACCGCTCCTGGTATATGTCTGTGTCAAACAACGCCCCAATATGTGTTCAGTAACATCTCCTGATGTAACATCTTCAGAGCAATCACAAGGCTATCGGGGTAGGGGGTAGTGTTACTGACGTGCCTCGATATCGAGGCATGTCAGCAACACAGTTTATGCTTAGGAGGCGATTCCGATCGCTTCCTAAGCTGATTTAGCCTGCCGATGATCTTTGATGATCGGTGCGGCGGCCATTTTTTACTTGTGAAGCTTCCGTGGATGCTGCAAAGCCGCCGATCGCGGTAATGCAGCTATTTAACGGGAGCCCGTACATGTACAGGCATTGTCATTATCACGGTGCACGGCAACACCGTACATGTACGTGGATTGTCGCTAAGGGGTTAATGTGTTTTTCCCCCAAAAAAGTGCAAGTGCACTTTAACACATATGATACCTAAGTGTCCTTACAGTGAAGGAAAAAATTATTTGATCCCCTGCTGATTTTGTACATTTGCACACTGACAAAGACATGATCAGTCTATAATTTTAATGATAGGTTTATTTGAACAGTAAGAGACAGAATAACAACAAAAATCCAGAATAACAAATTAAAATAAGTTATAAATTGATTTGCATTTTACTCAGTGAAATAGGTATTTGATCCCCTATCAATCAGCAAGATGTCTGGCTCCCAGGTGTCTTTTATACAGGTAACGAGCTGATATTAGGAGCGCTCTTTTAAAAGGGAGTGCTCCTAATCTCTGCTTGTTACATGCATAAAAGACACCTGTCCACAGAAGCAATCAGATTCCAAACTCTCCATCATTACCAAGACCAAGGATGTCAGCGGCAAGATTGTAGACTTGGTGACAAAGTGACAACAGTTGGTGTGATTATTGACAAATGGAAGAAACTCAAAATAACTGTCAATCACCCTCGGTCGGGGGCTCCATGCAAGATCTCACCTTGAGTTACAATGATCATTAGAACGGTGAGGAATCAGCCCAGAACTACACGGGAGGATCTTGTCAATGATCTTCTTCTTGACTCACTTGCTTCTATAGGCATTCGAGTACAGCTCTCTCCTGGATCTCCTCATATCTGTCTAACCGTTCCTTCACTGTCAACTTCTCTGGCAACACATCATCGCCCCTTCCACTTTCGGTTGGTGTCCCCCAAGGTTCAGTGCTTGGCCCTCTGCTGTTCTCTCTTTATACTTCCTCTCTTGGCAAACTAATCAACTCATTTGGCCTCCAGTATCATCTATATGCAGATGATACCCAAATCTACCTGTCTTCTCCTGATCTCTCTCCATCTCTCATGTCCCGGATCACCAGCTGCTTGTCTGCTATTTCTTCATGGATGTCACAACACTACCTGAAACTTAATCTTTCTAAAACTGAACTCATTATCTTCCCTCCCTCCATCTCCACTCCACTACCTGAATTCTCTATCACCATTAACAACACGACTATCTCTCCTACTAACCAAGCCCGATGCCTTGGGGTCATCCTTAACTCAAACCTCTCCTTCAACCCTCACAGTCAGTCCCCCGCCAGATCCTGCCGCTTGCACCTAAAAAACATCTCTCGTATCCGCCCATTCCTCAACCAAGAATCCACAAAAACTCTGGTTCATTCACTTATTTCCCGTCTTGACTACTGCAACACTCTTCTGGTTGGCATTCCACTGTCTCGACTCTCTCCTCTACAGTCTATCCTAAATGCCGCTGCTAGGCTCATCTTCCTTGCACGTCGCTCCTCTTCTGCTTCCCCCCCTCTGCGAAACCCTCGACTGGCTCCCGATTACCTTTAGAATTAAATTTAAGATCCTGGTACTGACATATAAGGCCATCCATAATACTGCTCCTCCGTACATTTCTGACCTCATTAGCAAATACTCTCCTACTCGATCCCTACGTTCCTCCCATGGGCTAAGGCTCTCCTCCTCACTCGTCACCTCTTCCTTTTCCCGTCTACAAGATTTCACTCGAGCTGCCCCATATCTCTGGAATCTGCTCCCAAGGAACCTTCAGAATTCACCCTCCCTCCCGACATTCAAGAAACATCTAAAAACCCACTTCTTCAGAGGAGCATACCATCTTAGCTGCTAGAACATCCTTGTCATCGATACTCCCACCACAATACCTCTCACCCTTTCTCTATGCCTTATGTTTATCACCCCATTTTCCCTCTAGATTGTAAGCTTGCGAGCAGGGTTTGGGGAAGTAAAAAAACTTCCCCAAACCCAGTGGTATATTCACATTTGTGCTGTGCAAGTCTTTTGCTCAAGCCACCAAACAGCACATTGCAATGGGACAGTAAAGTAATGTTTGGCACTCTAGCGGTTGTGTACTATAATCCTCATTGTCACACAGATAGTTGTACATGTAACGGAGAAGGAACCCAGTATGCAGAGGATGGGGGTGAATAACAGGTTTATTAAGCAACAGGACAGAAAGCCACTAGACGGTAAGGCTACAGCAGATCAGAAGTCCAGATGTACACCATTTAGTTACCCAGGCCTTCAGAAGAACAGGAACGCCAGGTGGAATAATGGAGTGCCGTGTAGTGGACCAGGCCCACAAAGGTACAGGTACGCCAGGTAGGGGTGCAGGATACAATAGTAGCAGGACTGCCAGGAGCAGGTACTCGGGCAACGAGCTACGCCGCGGGACGTGACAGTACAGCTCAACTGCCATTACTATATATTGAGCCTGACATTGATGGTGGTACACCATAATTCCCATCACTATATACCGAGCCAGACTTTGACAGTGGTACACCATAACTTTTATCTCTCATCATCAAATTTGTTTGCACTTTGTTGCATTTTCGCTCTCACTCACTTATTCACGCTCACTTGTGCTCTCGCTCACTCTCTTTCATGCTCACATTCATACTCTCACACTCACTCTTATTCATGCTCTTTCACACTCTCATGCTCTCATGTTCTCTCACTCACACACTCTCTCACTCACACGCTCTTGCACATGCTCACTTACTCTCTCCCGCTCTCAAGTTCTCTCACACTTTTGTATGTTCTCTCACACACTCACTGATGCTCTCTCTAAGCTCTCACGCTCATGGCCTCTCACTAAATGTCTCACACTCTCTTATAGTCTTGCTCACTCTCTCTCTTACACACTCTCTCTCAATGTCTCCCTACCCTCTCTGTGAACTGCTTCCATGTCCCTGTCTCCTTTTCTGCAGTTCCACTTCTTCTCTTGCCTTTTCTTCTTCTGTCTTCTGTCCTCTTTTCCCTGGTACCAGTACCCCTGACCAAGGCTTTACAGAGTACTTTCTTAAAAGGGTGCAAGAGGGTGTGCTACAGCTTCACTAAGCTGCTGAGATTCTGTAAACCTTGTCGGAGGGCTACTGCCACCACTGATATCTTCAGAAGCCATGGCACTGAATCCCCGTGGCTCAGTAAAGAGAGGAGAGACACATAAGCCAAAGGCAAAATCAGGCTGGTTGGCAAGTATGATATATATACTTGTGACCAACACACCTGCAGGATGCCATCAAGTCTAGAAGTCTACAATTTTTTTTCCATGCAGCACAGTTGCTTTTTTTTTATTATAAAGGTTGGCAATAAAAAAAGCAAAACAAAATTAACTAGGCACAAATAAACCCGACTATCCAACAGAGAAATAAACTAACAAAAATAATGTTCTAAATTAACCACCCTCTGCAATTTTGCTCTGCTCTCAGCGAGTCCAAAGCACAATCTGATTTTGCACTACCCCTGGCTGGGCTTTAAGGCACATGTGAGAAGGTAAAGGCTATGTTAGAGTAGGGTAAGTAGGGCAGAGAATCTTCCATCCTAAAGGCCTCCTTTCCACCACTGTGCCATAGACCCTGTGACCACATACTGTGTACATACTGTATTTGCCCTATTTTCCCTCCTAATTTAAGTCTTTAAAGTGGGGGTGCAATTTGTATCGCCCGACGCCCAGGACATGCAGTTTCAGGCGACGGGCAGGTCTTTTTTTTCTTTTCTTTTTCATTTAGCAAGCAGCAGGGTTGGGATCCAAATCCCCTGCAACGTAGCTTGTGGCTTCTATGACCGAGCGCTGGCGTGACATGACCTTCTGGCGCTCCGTCATAAGCGCCTGGGGGAAGTGGCGGGCAGCAGCAGAGGTTGTCTATGCGCATCATGCAGATAACATGTCCTGTCAAAAGCAGGACTAACTGCATAATAGATTCCAAAAATGTTAACCCCTTGATGACAATTGCCGGTCCGGGCACGTCACTCAAAATCGTGACGATTATGACAATTGACGTGCCAGGACCGGCACGTCTTTAAACGGGTGAAAAAATCGATCCGTGATCGATTTTTTCACTCAAACGGTGTTGCTCTAATGCCTCGACATCGAGGCATTGAGCAACACCAAAAAAAACATTCACGGCCCCCCCCGATCGCTCCTAGGAGCAAAAAAAAAAAATGTTTGAAAGACTGCACGTCTTTCAAACATGGCGGCGCCCGCCGCCGAAAAACGGGTTTAGGAAGCGATCGCGAGTCGCTTCCTTTGCTTAGCTGGTGTTGCTAAGATGCCTCAGTATCGAGGCATCTTTGCAACACCTGTTTAGCAAAGGAAGCGACTCGCGATCGCTTCCTAAATGCTTAACTTACCTTCCCGGTGCCGGTGTCTTCGAAACACACGCGGTGTTTCAAGATGGCGGCGCCCATCAAGCCGGGGGGCGGAGCCTGCTGACATCATCGGGGGGGGTGTTGCTGGATGTCATGGACATCCAGTGAATAGCACCCCTAGTGGTCAGATCACTCATAAGAGTGATCATTATTTGCTAAATCAAAGGCAATGTTTTCTAAACATTGCCTTTGATCAGTATTGGATCTGCCCCCCTCCTTCACTTGCTTCTAGTGAGGGAGAGAGACAGATCTGTGTGTGACAGGTATTCCCTAATAAAAAAATATATATATTGATCCAAAGGCTCTTATAAGAGCCACCCATATAATATTAACCCCTTCATTGCCATTGATCACTGCATAAACAGTGATCTTGCATAGTGGCAATTGTTTTTTGGGGTTTTTTTTTTTACTTTTTTTTTACTTTTTTACATTTTTTTAGGTTTTTTTTTATTTTTATTAGAACCATTAACCCTTTCCTTCCCCACTATTTTTGCTGCAATTGTTACCATGCAGCGGTATACGGCTGAGGAGGCATGTTCCAAATGTGGCCCTTTTGCCCCCAAACAATCTGACAAACCCATGCATGTGGGGTATCAATGTACTCAGGAGATGTTGCTGGACACATATCGGGGTGTTGTGTGACAGCAAGATATACCAGGAGCTGTAATTTCACACCTGAAATACAAAGTATGTGAAAAAAACACCAAAAACAATTACTATCACAAACTTTGACAAGGGTTGGTGGTAGGATTAGTGCATGGAAAGGGTTAAACTATCAGCATCTAAAATACCCTGGGGTGTCTAGTTTTCAAAAATATATGGTTTGGCGGGGTAAATTTAATTTGCTGGCTTCAAAGATGCCCCAAATACCACATAGAGACAGAATTACCAGATTCAGAGAAAAATGGTTTTGAATTAGCAAAACGCTACTTGTACTTATTGCCCCATAACGTGTAGAAGAAAGCAAAAAAACATCAAAACATTGGGTATTTCTAAACTCGGGACAAATAGTAGAATCTATTTAGCAGGTTTTTTCAGTAGTTTTTTATGATGAATAAAAGATTTTTCAAATAAAAGTGAGAAAATGTGTTTTTTTTTTCAATTTTTCGTCATATTTTAATATTTTTATTATAGGAAATTACATCATATGAAAAAAATTTTGGTGTCTGAAGAAAGCCCTTCTTGTCCTGAAAAAAACAATATATAACTTGTGTGGGTTTAGTAAATGGGTTAAGAGAAAATTACAGCTAAACACAAACACCGCAGAAACAGCCATTGTCATGAAGGGTACAAAAAGGAAAATCAGCCTTTGTCACGAAGGGGTTAAAATACATGTATTCCTGTTAATTAGATAAAATGCTGTTTAACCATTCCGCTAATGTGTATTTGTTGTTTAAAAATAAATTTTTCTTTAAAATAGCACCAAGCTATAGGTGTTTGGTGCTATAATCGGGCCAATATGGTATATACGTAAATAGTATAATATATATAATATATTATATATGATATATATAATATATATATACACATCAAAGTCCAGATAAAATCACCTTGAAAAGTAAAGGTATAATTTGAAGCATTTTTCAAAGATCATAATAGGGAACTCAGCTTCAAAGTTGACCATACTTTTCCAGATGTTGGCTTTGGAGTGTCTATATAAATGACCTTTCATATTGACGTATAGCTGATCTTTCTACACTATTAAACTAAAATGACTGCAGAACTGACTCACTTGATTATGCATTATTCACAGTTATCGACTACAGTTACATGATATTTGGAATATGGATTTGTGTTGAAGCCAGCTGTATGCCAACAGGCCTTTTGAATAACCAGTATGTGTAAGTACGGTTTATAATGCTACAATGACAAGGCCCTCTTTCTGTACCAATATGCCTTAGAGGTGCTTTTGTTATTGTTAATTTTGTATTTTGTTAATTTTAATGTTGTTAATTTTGTTTTCCCTAATCAATGTAATAGTGCTAAGGAATATGCTTATGCTCTATAAATAAAATATAAAAATAATACACTTGTCTTGAAGTATGTCAACGCTAGATGCCGCTTTAAAGGCAGCATATGGATCTTGACTTCGACAAGACCAGTAAAGTGAAGACAATTGTAACATACTCTATGGAAGTCACATAAAATATATACAGTGTTTGCAATCTATGGATTATAGAACCACTGTATTATATTTAAGGGCATGTATCTTTTGTCAACTCAACTACTGCTACTGAGTCATGTTCAGTATAGTTATCATTAATAAACTAGACAGTTTTGTATATTTTTATCAAATCCTATGCTTCGTACAGAATAAGGTACAGAAATCTCACGCCTGTACATTTATATGTACAGCCAAGGTGCTGATCGACATATGCACAACATGATATTGATTCAGACGAAAGAAACTGTAGTAATGCCTGATGCTTATGAAAAATGTATACCCTAGAAAATCAGGCTTTGAATGTTAAGCATTAAAAGGCCATTCTGGTTACATTACTTTGCTGACTTGCCATATGTACCATCATGCCTTCCATTTTGTACCATCCCATTAGTGTCCAACTCCAATGTCAGAGAGCTTTTAGAGAACCCTACAACCCCATTCGCATATCAGTCCGGATAAATAACTGCTTGGAATTGAGTCAAACAACTAATTACGGTATTTGCTCGATTATAAGACAAGGTTTTTTCCAGAGCAAATTATAATTGGGGTGGTCTTATAATCAGGCCTCAAACGAATCGCATAGAGCTCTACACGCCGCCCGGACTAAGCACCGGGGGACTCAGAAGCACCCGAGTTAAGTTTGAGACGAGGGGGATAGGAGGGAGTTGGTTAAATGTGGCCGGACATTAAGCCGCCATTTTGGAGCATGAGTTCTCTGTGACAATGCCTTGTTAACCCCCTTTAATGCCACTGCTGCCTCCAGAAATGCCCCTAAACCTGACTCAACAGCCACTCTGTTCCTGAAATGCATTATGCCCCCCGCCTACACATTTATCACTCTGCCACTCTGCCCCAAATATGCCTTTTAGACCCCCTAAAATTGCCAGAGTGTCGGCATATAGGGGTATACAGTCATCTTCTGGAGGCAGGTTAGTGGCACATAGGGGGGCAAAAGGCTATCATTTTGGGGCACAGTGGCACTATAGAGGTTAAAAAGGGTTATTTCATGGGGCACAGTGGCAGTTTAGAGTGTTAAAAGGCATATCATGGGGCACGAGTGGCCATAGTATGGCGGTATTAGGCATTTCTGGGGCGAAGTGGCAAAGCCTGGGGCAAGATTGCTGCCGATAACTGAGGGGGCAGGTTTATTGGTTAAAGACTTTTTTCCTATAGGGTCGTCTATATTTCAGCGGTTTTTCTTTTTTCGCTAAATATATATTCAGATTTTGGGAGGGTCGTTTTATAATCAGGGTCGTCTTATAATCGTGCATATACGGTAATATGTATACCAATATGCGTGAGTCATGCCAATGTCTTGGAACACTTACAGGGCAGTGATTCCACAATTATCATATCTGGGTTATATTGTAAATTCATAGGAGAGTTACAAGTCGTTCGATAATACTTGCAAGTTGTTTCAGTAAAGAAAATGGGAGATTAATTATACAGTGATGTATTTACTGCATTAATCACAATATTTAATCATAATTTCCTTTTTGTTACCACATACATTTTATGTTTTTTTTTAAAAAAAAAGACAACTAGGGCCTTCTTTATACCATTTTTATACATATGGTCAATCATTTAGAATTAGTTAAAAACACTTTAGGATTTTGTTCACAGATTCTACTCTTCAAAAAAGCCTTAATTTATGTGCAGCAACATCCCCTGACTACAGTAACACCGTATGTAGGTTTTAATGTTTTGAAGGCCAACGGTGCTCTCTTATGAATATTTATAACTATTTCTTTTGAAGAGGGTTGCTTCTTACTCTTCTTAATTGGATCGCTACTTGCAGCTGATCACAGAGCTCTTTAGCCTTGTATTGCTGTTCAATGTTAGTGTGATCAGCCAATAGATGGTTATCAGAGATCCCAGTGGGGGTCTGGACAGACCTTCTGAGGATTATTTTATGGTGTTCAGCAATCATAGTGTTGACACTGCCAGCAGACCACTGGTTACTTGTCACCCATCAGCCATGTACGGGCTCAAAATGCATTTAAATCACTTACGGTAAGTGTATCTTCATCCATGTGTTTAAAAGGATCCTGAGGAAAATGTCACAGAAACTAGAAAGGTGATGGTTGGAACTATTCAAACAACTGCATTATTCAGCAGAACATGTACAACATAAATGAATAGATGCCCACAGGCTATAAATGTATTTGTTTCAGCTAAAAACCATAAGTGATAAACTAAGATGTAGATACAGTACAGATAATGTATTG